>OZ038488.1:43096534-43126534 GCA_964036315.1 Acanthosepion esculentum
CGTCTTATACTCCAGATATAAAATGTGGTTTAGGGTAGGCTGTTAGCACGGAAGGTTTTTGACAGTAGACTAACCCCTGGTAACTATTAACAGAAATATTTTCTACTGAAACAACTTATTTCACATTATTATAATAAAACTGTAATGTAATAAAAGTACTCTTACCTTATATAATATGTGATATGATTGTATGAGAACAATAAAACGCATATTTGTTAAAGAGAAATCCCAAGCCATTGTCAGTCACTGTAAACAAAGGAACTGCTAGCCTTGTAGGGGTAACAATACGTATAGATTTTGGTAGTTAATTGACAATATCTTGCCTCCATTTTGCAATGATGTTGAACAAAAACACAACAAGCCTTTTAAAGATCGCAATTGAAAACAGTGGAACAAGTGGATGGTTTGTGAAGAAAAATCAGCCTACCGTAAATAGCCTACCAAAAACAGAGCACTCACTCATAAGATACTGTAGATTGTTGTAGTTAGGTGACAATATCTCCAAACTGTTTTTTCATTACAATTTGAGTGAAAAGAAACTATATGCTTACTGAATTTACTTAATAAATTCAATACATTTTAAAATATGATTTTTGTGGGTATTAGATGGTGAATACTGCCTGAAACCTACATTTTAGCTTGGAAATTTGGGGGTCATCTTATATGCCCAGTCACCTTGTATGCCAGCATATACAGTAATAAAAGAAATTGAGTTAAGTATCAATGTTAGACAGAACCATATATTCCCTTCAACCTACCTAGACATTAACAATATCGACATCCTTGTCTTAATGCCGGTTAAAGAAAATAATGATGTCTATAAATATGAGATTCTGTGAAACCTAGGAACACGTTATCATTTGATAACTTCCTCTTGCAATGTTGAACAAAGTCAAGAAACAAATAACTACGCATCTTTATCAATCGTTATCTGATGTCTTCTTAATTCCTGTTCTTTTATTGTCCTTATCCCTCTCCTTAATGTTTCCTGTTTTTCATCTTTGTTCACACTCGGTAACCACTTGCATGGGGTGAAATGATTAACAAAAACAAAATGTGAATTTTAAACTTACTGGCAAAGATCTCTCCAGCCAGCCATCGACAAAAAGTTGGATCATAAGTCGGATCGACTCAACTTGTGATAAGAAATCTGTATAATCTTGGTCAAACTGGAAAAAAAATGTTAATCATAGGAGAAAAAATACAAAAATTGACACAGAATGTGAGATCAGCAAGCAAAGTTCAAGTTTCGTACAGATTTCGGATTAAATAGCAGAGTAGACTGGGGTGGCAGCCACTCTTCAAGAAGGACTACTCTGAATTTTGAACCAATAAAGGCAGCAATGGAAAGCCAGTCCAATATCTTTCCCTCTCAAAATGACACTGCAATTTATGGATGATCAAGAAAAGAACAGTGTAGGATTATGATTGCCGATATGAAGGGAGATGGCATCTTCAGAAAAGTCAACTAAAAATGAAAAGTGTGTGTGTGTGTGTATATATATATATATATATATATTTCATTTTAGGGGAAAGATGTATGATAAAGTGTGGAAAAAAAATCTTTAAATTTAAAACTTCCAGCCTCTCTTGTCTGATCATCAATGCAAACATAAACTGATGAAATCCTAAAGGACAAAACACATCCCACATTTTTCCCCTAAAATCAAAACAAAGAACCAATATTATTTATGAGTTCAACTGCCACTTAAGGAACTATGTTCCTGATCAAACCAAACTCCTAAATAATTAATATATTGGTCATATTACTACATTCTTATCTAGACGACTCAGGTTACATCTATCCGACTATAGCTCAATTAGGAGACATTTAAACACACAACAAAAACCTATGAAACTATTTGAAACATGCTAGTAGAAAATACAATAGGATCCACATGTAAAAAAATTAAAAAAAAATAAAAAAATAGCGGAAGTTCTAATAATAAAAAAGGAAAAGCTAACACTCAGTTACACTGTGTTTGGAAAATAAAATATTCCTATAACTTTAGACATATACATAAAAAAAAAAACCACACAGTTAAAAAAAAAAAAAAAAAAAAAAATCGTCCTTAATAATGGCTAAAAGAATAGCTGAAAGTGCTCAGATATGCAGAACATTTCAACAGTTTTTTCACAGTTTGTATCCAGAAAAGAAGACACTTAAGAAGCTTAATTGCAGTACCTTGTCAGTTGTCATCAACAAAACTTGTATAAAAGAGGGATTGCAGTCCAAATACACAATTATATAAATAAAGAATCACTATTCCCATGGCAAATGCACAGATGAGCTCCATTCTTTAGTTCCACCAGTTCAGAACTTTACAACTCGGACACAACATGCCACTTCCATTGAGTTAAATCAGCCTCATATCCGGTCTTCCAAATCCAAATAAAAAGGTTCCACTTATCTTTTTCCCTCCCAACGACTACTGGTTTGTGGAACAGGTTCCTGTGTGAATACTTTCCTGGATTCTACTATCTTGATCTCTTTGAGTCAAGGGTCAATCATTATCTATCCTGCTTATCCTCATAATTTTCATTTCCAACTGCTTACTCTTTCATTGATTTTTTTTTTTTTGGTTGAATAGCCATAAATATTATAGTTCCATTTCTCTTTCCTTTATTCTCAAGACTTAAGGAATGCCAATGTTATATATATATATATATATATATATATGTATGTATGTATATGTATGGTTAGCAAGGTCGAGATTTAATATATATATATATATATATATATGAAAACGTGTAAAAAGTTTACTTGTGACATGTTTCGTCCTTTCACTTTGGCAGAAAATTTCTCCAACAGTGTTCTCAATATATATATATATATATATATAATTCATGCAATACAAGGCCCAAAAGCCACTCAAAGTAGAGGGTTACTAAGTGAGATTGCTGTGAGGAAGGAGGAAGTAATAAGTGCATATTATGAGAATATGTCGGATAGATAATGATTGATGCTAAGGATATCATGGACCGAGCGTGTGAACAACAATGAGATCTTAGAGAGGATGCAAACAAAAAGGAGACTTATACTAAATATCAGGAAGAAGCAGCTGAGGTTTCTGGGACACATAATGAGAAAGGAGGGCTTGGAGAATCTGATACTCATGAGTCGAATAGAGGGAAAGAGAGAAAAGGGAAAACGAGTGATATACCTGGTGGACTTAAGCAAGTGGATATCTGAACGTGGTCTGGGGGAGGAAGCAGAGTGAAGGAACTTGTTGAGAGCTGCAATGGATAGAGGGAGGTGGAGAGTCATGATCATCTACATTCTGACAGGTCATGGCATATAAAAAGAAGCATGAAAAGCTTAAGTTAGAGTGGTTGGGGAAGCATCCTCTTGGGAGACTGTTGCATAAAGTGAGAGTTCTGAGGAAGCAGATGTCCAAGTGGAACTTCCTCCTTACCAATAGAATCCAAAGGGGACTAGGATGATTTGACTATGAAAATATGGTGACTTCTAGATGTAAATGTCTAGGTTGGTGGGGTCTGAGGAGTGTAACTCGTTTGAACATTTGCCATAGTAATAGCAATAGATTAGTGAGAGGCTAGTAATATTTTGTTTGTGGGATGGGGTTTTCAGGATGGAGAATAATTCATCACCCACAAGGCCATGTAATCACATTTGAATTTTGTTATGGCTGGACAGTGAGGACTGGGTAGCACTATCCTAGATATGGCAGTAATATGACAAAAAACACAATAAAAAAAACAGATACATTTCCTTCACTCGACATTCATTATGTATTTATTCAGATATTTACCTCCATTTTGCGATGATCTAAAATGTCATAGTTTCTCTTTTTCACTGATTCCACAATGGTCTTGTATCGAGCCACAATTGATTCAATTCCTTCAATCTTAATTTCTTGCAAGCCAGAAAATGCAGTCATTGTGTCGATCATATCATTTATTTTCTCTAACCGTTTGCAGAAAGCGTCAAATTTTCCAAATATATAGTTTTCACTGTGACAAAAAGAAAGAAAAAAAAACAATTTACAATTTTCAGTGAATGTTTGGTTCATTCATTTTGAGTAATGTTTTTGCTTTCAGGAAGAAAAGATTAGAATCTTCAACAAGAGTTACTGCTATTTTTTTTTCTTTTATATGTTACAATTTCAATAAATTGATTTTTCTTTAAAAATTTTCAAAAGTTTCTGACAAAGATGCTTCTAAATTCAAACTGACAGAAATAGTTCCAGTTTCTCAATTTAGTTCAGCCATTAACATTCTAAATGGCATTTCTTTTGCAGAAATTTCTCTAAAAGACCATTTCAACTTAAGCCAGTTTGAATCTGATACCAAACAGACAGATTTAAATATTACAATCTGCCCGTATTTTCTCTTATTACATCAATTAAGTTTTAGTTGCATTATTGTGACAAGATGGCAACTATGAATTGGAGATACCAAAATCAAGCAATATCTGTTAAGTGCTTTAACAGAAAATGTGACACAAAAATCCAAAGGTGTATTAGAATAATAAAAGATACCTTCCAAAACATAAGCAAAATACTAAGAAAGAGTAATATTTTGTTGGAAGAAAAGAGTTCTATACTGTTATGTAATATCAGTCTTTCTATATGACAGTGAATGACGAACAACCTCCTCACAGCTGAAGAACAGACATGAGACAACAGAAATGTGGTTCTACAGAAGGATACTGAGAATACCATAGATATAACAGATGAGCAATCAGGAAGTATTAAGGAAAATGGTAACATAAAGACACTTATAATCAGAAAGAGGCAGTTGACATTTTTAGGGCTTGGTGAACGTAACACTCACAGGACACAATAAAAGCAAGGGGGACGTAAGAAAACGGTGAGAGTAACTTAAGGAGCTTGTATGTCAAAATTGTGATTGGGAATGACAAACCTTATTAAGAGCTACAAATGATAGGAAGTTGTGGAGAGCCATGATCCCCCATATCCTGAAGGAACCTGGCATGTTGATTACACTTATATTTTTTTTTTTTTCAGTTATGCTAGGTTTTTGTCATAAACAATATCAGTAAATTTGTAATAAAAAGTTTCTAAAAAATTCTGATAAAAGTAAATATAAGACAAATTTAATAATAAACTTGCCAAATCCCCGTCTTACGAACATTATGTCTCGCACATCTCGCCTGTGGAACTCCCTTCCTTATTCCTGTTTCCCTGACAAATGCAATCTCCAACTATTTAAGTGTAACGTCAATCGACATCTCCAGTTGCCTTGATCTATCCACTTCCCTTCTCCACATCTTTTCCCCTTTCATTCCTATCTGCTCTCGCTCCAAATCTTCTGTAACCCCCTTGCCTTGATCGATCCGCTATCTTTCTCCACATCCTCTCCTTTACCACTCCTATCTGCTCTTCCTCCAAACCTTCTGTAACCCCTTGTGTGCTAGTAGCCTCCAGCCTTGCTTGGGGTGAAAAGCTTAAAAAGAAAAAGAAAAAATTGCTTACTTGGTTTCCATCATTTAATACTGTGTCTGAAACATTGCTTTTATCATCATGGCTTTTTAGTCATTTCATTAAACTGTCCTTATGTCACATCCTGCCAGTGTGGGGTGGCAAGAAAATACAATCATTTTTAAGCCCTTTGGTTAAGATCAAAGTGCTGTATCTGTTCTTATCAGCTTAATTTGATTCTCTATCATTTCATCTCTTTCATCAGTTCACTGAAACCAAATACTGTCTTTTCCCCTCTTTCCCAGTAATCAGAATAGAATAGTCCATTATTTATGAGGTATTGACAGGGTATAAAGGTCATGCAAACTAACGAAGGGTGAGACAAGCACAATTATAATCGCATAATAATGGTGGTTAATGTTTCATTTAAAGAATAGCTACAGCCAAAATTAAAAAGGTGGCAGCTTTTGATAGTTTTGTCATGATACACATCATTAAGTAACTGTTCTTCCATTGGTAAATTAATTACTTAGCTCACGTGTTACTCCCTTCTCTTATCTCAGATAATGGACCATACCATTTTGATTGCAAGGAAAGATGGAAGGAAAAGATACAGAGACACTGTTTGGTTTTAGTGAGAAAAAGAAAGCATACATAATAAGAAAGGGAGGGATAGTGGAATAGAAAACTTTGTCAACTTTAAATCTTTTAATTTGTACCCTCTTACTTAAATAATAATCTTCATTCATACTTGCGATTGTTGTTATAACTCAAGTAGTTAACAATGCAATAAAAGAATATCCACAGGTATTTTAGAGTTGCAGAACACACAAGGAGCTTATTCAATCGCTAACTAAATTATTAATTAATGACTCATCAGAAAATTATAATAAGAAAACTGTGAGATTACTCCACCTTATCTATTTGGGCACTTAATGTCCACTAGATGGTATGGTAATCAACAGTATATAAATGAAAGGACATAAACGCCGGTTTTTTTTTCTTTTTTTTTGCTCTTTCAACCCTAGGATGCAGTCATGAAAGGATGTCATGTCCCCTTTGTGGAAACGGTACCCAGAGTGGCAACTTTAATTTTAACCAAACGATATGGCACATATATTTTCTAGAAATTAATCACATTAAAATTTTTTTTTTTTTACCTATTTACTTATTTAAGGAACAAATTAATTCAAGAAGAGAGAAAAATATACCTTTGTGTACACAGAGCACAGCAAAAAGTGCGTGTGTGTGTGTTTATTTAAATCAGCTAGTTTCTTCAATGATTGTTGGGCTCATGCCTTCAAGTCCATCAGACAGGGGCAGTAATGGACTTTAAACTGTTACACTGACCCAATGTTGGCAGTAATTCTGAATTCAGTTTGTCATCAACGACTCCCCCACCGCTTCGACTATTTGTCCTACGATTTTATGCACTCATAAATGCTAAGATAAAGATCAAATAGGATACAAACAGAATTCACTTTTATTAAAATTCACCAGAAAATGAAATATGGAAGAGAAAAAAAAAATTCTGGTATTTTCATTTTTTATGTTGCTTCCTTTTCATGTGTATTGGTTTTGATCAGCAGTGTGTGTGTGCATGTATTGTAATTCGTGTGTGTGTGTGCGCGTATTGTAATTCGTGTGTGTGTGTGCGCGTATTGTAATTCGTGTGTGTGTGTGTGCGCGTATTGTAATTCGTGTGTGTGTGTGTGCGCGTATTGTAATTCGTGTGTGTGTGTGTGCGCGTATTGTAATTCGTGTGTGTGCGTGAGCATTGTAATTCGTGTGTGTGTGTGTGTGCACGTATTGTAATTCATGTGTGTGCGCGAGCATTGTAATTCGTGTGTGTGTGTGTGTGCATAATGTAATTCTTATGTGTGTGTGTGTACTGTAATTCATGTGTGTGCGCACGCGCATTGTAATTCATGCGTGTGTGCGTGTGTGCGCGCGCATTGTAATTCATGCGTGTGTGCGTGTGTGCACGCATATTGTAATTCGTGTGTGTGTGTGTGTGTGTGCATATTGTAATTTGTGCGTGTATGTGTGTGTGCATATGTATTGTAATTCATGTGTGGGATTCACTTGATAACGTGTGCATCTAGTGGGCATTTTTATTTCCGTTAAAAGTCCATTTTGTTGATTGGGGAAGTTTTATAAAAAAAAATTATTACACCAGTTGTAGATAAAAATAATGTTAGATTCTTTAAGTATGCGTTTTATAAAAGTTGATGATATAATCAAGTGTGTGGGGTGAGTGTTTATTCATGGGAAGATATTTATCAGTATTCAGTCTAAGTAATAATAAATTGTGTTCTTTTCTCATCAGGGTGGAATTTGTGAAATCAAAGACATGGCCTGTCATATTTCTGTGTGTAAGAAGTGAATTTCAAGGGTGGTCCCAACATAAGTTTCTCTCACGTTCATAAACAAAGGTACTTAAATTTCTAGAAGTTTCACCAATATATAATAAATATTTCGTATTTGTTCTTTATCATCATTCTGTCATTTTCTAATTCATATTTGATCCTATTCATGTACAATATATATATATATATATATATATATATATATATCCTGACGAGTGGATGGAGCAATTACTGGATTGTCCATCTACAAAACATTAGAGTTAGGATGCTGAAGGTAATGTCAATCAACTAAGTGACAAATTTTATGTTTGTATCATATATATATATATATATATATATAGCATGCTGGTGTTAAAACAGTGCTCAGTGTAACATAACAGAGCTATTAAGTACATATTAATAAATATATTATCCCTGTTTTATTAACACCAGCATTAGATGTGATATATATACATATATATATATATAGGGCAAAATCTACTCTGAAACAATCTTTTGTAGTTATACCTCTTGCACCTTAGTGGCATTATTGCCTTGCTTGGGGTGAAGTGATTAAAAAAATACAATTGTAAAAGAAATTTACTTTTAATACTTGATTTTCAACAGCTTTTGAGATATATCAATTGCACTAACATCACATTCAGATAGTTCAACAATTCAGTCAGGATACCAGGGACTTAAAATTTGAAATCTTTTAGGCTGATAGGGTTAAAATCTCTGTAAACAAATTTTTTGATTACATTGATAACATTAATATTAAAAACATAAAACATGATGGCAAAAATTGATTCAAAACTTGTAACATTATATAAAACCATAAAGTCAGCAATCACAAAAAAAAAGTATTTGATAGGATATGATCTGAAGAGTTACTTGAAATACTAGAAAAGCTTGATTTACTCAGGAAAGATCTATGACCTCTACTGGAAACAAATAAAGACTGCAAATAGAGAATGAGTTCAGTGCATGCATAAAATAAAAAAGGATACATTTTCTCATTGGATTTAACCTCTTCATAATCCTAAGAGAACTGGAAGCTCTCCAGAATTTATTATCATGTGACAATCTTAACAACATAAGATATTCAACTGATGCTATATTAATGGCAGTCTCTAACCTTTAGTGAATATCAATATGGATGACACAACACTTTATAGGTACATATCCAAAACTGGTTGAATAGAACCTGACAGCTGATCTCTACCCTGACATAGCCCTTGTGTCAATGAGGGAAGGACTGGCTTGCAAAATTTAATATGGCCAAAACCAAATGAGTAACAGTCCACCATCATCACTGAGCAGAACTTTCACCTATCATGATGGATGGATGTTCTCTTAAGGTGGTTCCTTGCCTTGAACATCTATTAGGGACTCAAGCTTACCCCAGACCTTGTGAAATTCATATATCCTGTCTATTGCTAAAGGTGCTGGAAAATGATCAATTCCTTATACCACACCAATAAGTATCCGATTTTCTCTGCTATACTCTATCTTTACAAGAACCAGATTTGAACAAAAATGGAGTATTGCTGCCATAAGTGGGCTTGAGCTTTTCAATCCTGACTTGACTGTCTTGATAGGGTTCAAAAGCATCTACACAGCCTTGTGGGTCATCAATTATTTTCCACCCTACAAATCCTTTTCCACAGACGAAATATTAAAGGAAACTGAAACTTACAATCAGAATGAGGCACTTACAATTTCTAGGATGCATAATAAGGAAAGAAGGCCAGAAGAATCTAACACACATGGGGTATATGTGGGCAAGAGAAACAGGAGGGAACATTGATTTACTTGAGCAGTTTGAAGGAGCTGATGGTAGAACAAGGACAAAGATGCTTAGTAAAAAGGCAAAAGTTATTTTAAGGAACAAAAACAAAGTTGTGGAGAGCCATGATCACTCCTGGTTACCTGAATTCAAACTGTTTTTCTGAAGGATTATATCTGAGCCTCTCTTTGGTCTTTTGAAAATGTTCCTGGTATTTTTTATTCAAATAGATGCAATCTTTTAACATTGGAATCAACACTTCTCTGAAAAAGAAAAAAGAAAGAATATTGCATTGAAAAATGTTATTTTTAAAAATGTAGATTATTTTATATCATAACTGAAATTAATTTTCATTATCTTACAATGCTAAAAATAAAATTGTTATACAAGGAAAATATTAATTTATGTTGAACACGAGAAAAAAAAAACCTAAGACATTTTTCATTTCAATAATTGACTACACTTCAATTTTTAGTTTAAAAATATTCAAATCCATTTCAATTATTTAAGCAGACGTATGTCATAAAAACCATATTTTTTATATATACAAGTTTTTATAAAAAAGGGAAGCAACTCATAATTACTTTGGGAAAAAAATGACTGACTTATTTCCCTTGTTTAATTGCAAGTTTCCACATACCGCACAGTAGATTGGTTGAAAAATTGTTCATCAACCTCTAGGGGATATTTATTGTCGATATCTAAATATTTTATACAGAATTTTTCTTTTTTTATTGGGCGATAATAATGGTTTTAGTGATACAAGTCTTACTAATTCTTAGCTGGTAGGAGAAAAAGTAGATTCATACCTTTCGCAAGGGTATTTGCACGTAAATGAATATAACAGGAATAGAAACTCAGCTCTCTGATTAACAATTTTGAGCTGTTTTCTATTACACCACCTGCACATCCAAGCTTACAACACCTGGTATTCTAAAGTGGTCACCCATATAAGTACTAAGCAGGCTCGTCATTGGTTAATTTCGGTGGCCGTAGAGGAACTGGTGTTTCAACATCCACATACATATTGTTGCGGAACCGATAGCAATGCAGAGCTGGCCTAAGAAAAGGTGGCCTTGTGCCAGACACTACACACAACTACTGAATCCACTAACAAAGTAAAAAAAAGAGAAAATATAAATAGTGTTCCTTCACTGTAGTGTAAATTATCACAATTTCCGCAGTGAGGAAATAGAAAGGGTCGTTTAACTCGTGCATAAAATGTGAAAAATAAGCAGACAGGAGGAACGACGAAAGTAAGTCTGGTAAAAGAACAAATATAAAATTTTATTTTTTTTTAACAAAGTAATTTGTCTCGACAGTGGAGACATTCAGTAATGTTACTGGATCTTCGCAATTAATGAAAAGGTTGTGACAAGTAGTCACTAAAGGTATGTCAGTGTTCCGTGCCAAAATGAAATTCAAGGCGGGAAAAAGTTTCTCCAGGAAGAAAGTTCCAGAACAGTCAATTTATACGGAATATTAGGCATACACAACAAAGAAAATACTCACTGCGAGATTTTTGTAATGTGTGTGTAATGTTATATTTTTAAGGTACTGGTTCGTAATGGTAGAGTTCAAAGAATATGAGAAGTTCTCATTCTTCATTGTTGAAGGTTTCAAATTCCCTGGTCATGGACGAAGGCAGGCTCGAACAACATGTTCGCATCAGGACGAGAAATAAGTCATCGAAAAAGGTGATGTGATGACAGTGTCGTAAGCGCTATGTTTTCCTGATAGAAAACGGAGGACAGTTCAAACAAGATGTTAGCCTTAGGTCGAGGAATTAGTCGTTGAAAAAGATGTTGTGATGAACGTGCAGTATGCTCAAAGTTTTCCTGATAGAAAACAGAGGAAAGTGCAAACCAGATGTTGGCTTCAGATCGAGGAATTAATTGCTGAAAGTTGCATCGACTTTATGAGATTACACACGACGAGCCAAAAGGGACGAAGAATTATTTGCCGTTAGTTGCATCGACTTGAAGAGATTACGCACGACGAGCCATAAGGGACTAAGCATAATTTTCTGCTAAGATATCCCTGTCTGAAATATGGGTTAACAGATGAGGAATAAATGAGTCAACTATCCGGTTCAGTGTCCTGGCAGCGACTAAATTCGAAAAACCAGTTTGTCCTTGACGTCTGAGAAAAAGCGCGGGCAAAAAAAAAATTTCAAATTCTGTTAGGCTGGTAACAACATTAGCAGCAGCTGCCTCCCTCACGTCGGCTACAGAACAACCGTTTACTGCTATTACTGGCTGAAAGTGAAAGGAAGGGATGGAAAAACTCGCGCGCACGTAAAATGTAGGTGGAAATACTGTGTTATTCCACAATATCTACTGTATTGAATATTTTCTGGTATACAAAGACAGACACCATTGAGATCAGTTTTATTGCTGGATGAAGTCTTTCATGGGCAGGAATGTGCACTTAAATTTTCCTATCCCATAGATATAGGAATATGTCAGGAATATGGAAATAATAAAATTTATTAATCCCTGTAAAGGTGAAATGACACAGTATCAAATATCACTGAAATTGAGAATTTTACTTTCAGCTGTTGTATGAGTAGAAAAGAAAGGAAACTGCTACAGCTCATTCTGACTCTAGATCTCAAATAATGCAATCTGGGGGTGGTCTACCCGAGATGAATCCAAACAATGCAATTTGGAGGTTGCCTACCCAGGGTGGTCCCAAAAACTGCAATTTGGGATGGTTTATCCGAGAAGAAAGTGAAACAATGCAATTTGAAAAAAAAAAATTTACCTTGGATGATCCCAAATCTTGCTAACATCATCTAAAAGGTAAGATTTACAAGTTGATATCATCTGGTTAGTAATCTTTACAAACAAGGAAGTCATTCGTTCAGATGTGTTGTAGTACTGAGAGATGCAATAGATCATTCGAATTGCATTCATCATACTGGGGAGGTGTTCAACAATCGACACCTGAAAAAGGAAATAAACAAAACAACTGTTTATTCAACAAAATACCACAAGAAACTTGCTTCTAAACAAGAATCAAAAATGTCTCTGGATAAATTAATATCACACACACTTTGGAATGAAAGCTATGGAACTGAAAGTGCAAAAGTCTTACATGAATGACTTAAAATAAAGTCAGATATAACTAAAGTATTATATAACCATCTATATTTACTAAAGTATTATATAACTATCTATAGTTAAATTCCCAGATCAATTCTGTGGACAAGACATATTGGTATAAAATGACAATTGGAAAAATCTTAGATTTTTCCAATTGTCATTTTATACCATAACTATCTATATAACTAAAGTATTATTATTAGGTAACTGATAGAATATTGGTTTTGACATTTAACATTAAATGATGAATTTTTTAATATTGATTTATTGCTTGAATTTAATATTGAAGATTTAATGACTTTTTTAATATTCAATATTTAAATTTAAGATCTAACAATGAATTTTGTCAAACTTGGACCTTCATGCATACAAAAGCAACATGGTGTATCAAAAGGACGTTTTTGGGGTTTTTTTTTTAAACATTGAGACTACCATTATTTTAACTACCTTCATTCTTAGGCAACTTTTATTGGTTTAAGAAGCTAGGATTAGAATTGTAATAAAACCTAAACATTATAACGAAAGTGAATTTATACTTTTTTGTTCTTAAGAATTGACAAAAAAAATATTAAACATGATTTATTAGATTGTTTTTTAGCAGGAATAAATTTATATTTGCAACATTCTGAAAATTAATACAATTAAAATTTATTAAAAAAAAGCTTATTTTTGTTATCAATTGTCAAAAACAAAAAAAAAGGATTTTGCAGGCGTAAGAGTCCAAGTTTGCTGAACTTGGAATGTTTAATATTTAAATAAGATTTAATGAAGAATTTTTCAGATTTTTCTTGGACTGTTTTTCTTCTTTTTTTTTTTTGCTTGAAGCATGAAAATCTTTCTGGAATATTTTACTTGAAAAATAAAAATGGCTTATAAAATAAGAACTAGATGATATCCATAGATATGGGCAGTGGAACAAAAAAATCTAGCCTGTAATTAAATAAAGGGTTCAAAATTCCCAGTAGGCTGCTCAGATTGATAAGCAGCTGAAGAAGTCTGAAAAGCACAATGGCAGAAACATTGTGATGATAACAACAACAATAAAGATGATGACAGTAGTAGAATGTAAATAGTGTAAATAATGATAACTCCTCTTCCCAGAAATTCAGACAGAAAATCTCAACCTTTATTGGGTTATTTAATATCAAATACAAGTCTTAAATCATAATGGATTAATTGATAGGTAATTATAAATAAATAGATAGGTAATATAGAGGTTGGGCTTAAAACTTAGTCTGCAAGTATCTACCAGGAAGGTTATCATTTTGTGGAGTTGAGGGAGGGTCTTAATTCCCTGCAGGGAATGCAGTCAACATTCTGTCAGGATATGATCTTGGGATATTCATATAACCAAACATGTATATCAACCTCAGTACATCATTAAGTTCACAGTTTAAAAAGAAGAAAAAAATCCATTCTTCCACCCTAAACTATCATTAAATAGCAGAGAAAACTGGGCTCTCCAGCTGTTATTGGCAACCACTCAGAGAAAAAGACATCTCTGAATTTAAAATTGGAGAAGGCAATGGGAAACAACTAGCTTTCCTTGGAACAATTATGGCAATGTATCTTTTAGAGATACTGAAGTGAAGAAATATTGCCTCTGTACTGAAAGAGGTACAGAACTTCGAAAAGTAATGGATACACTTTTCTCAAATAATTACTTAAATTTTCAAATACTTTGCTGATCAACTCCCAGTCATGATACAAAATTTACATTTCATCATTTCTGGTATAAAAGAAATTAAAAAATTTGAAAACTTACAGGGTTGCATTTAACAAGTGGTCCAAAGAATTTCTCCAAAGTGTAAAGATATTTCACATTATCTTTGGCTTCATTGGCTGCATCTGTAATCCGACCATCCTTTGGAAAGAAACAAATACATTTATTCATGAAATTCTTGCATTATCATGATATGCATTCAATTAACCATTTCTAACCACCAAAATGAAAGTCATTAAAAATTCATATTGGATTTATTCATTCTAATTACAATATCAGTTTCACAAGATTTTTTTCATATAGGAAATCAGGGCACTCCACAACTTCGTATCTTTTCTTGCTTGAAGTAATTTTGATTTTTACTATTCCTCTTTGTTTTGCCATACATTTATTCATCATTGTCTACCACTCCATCCCTTCAGTCCCTCAACCTCCGGCGTCTTCCTCTTTCGATTGAGGTGCCCACTCGGTCTGAACCGAACTCAGGGGTAGCTGGCCGCACGCTCCCTGAGTACCTGTAGATTGTTTGACCGGTCACTGGCCAAGTTCTGCCTACTGCCACGTCATATTAAATTTTAGATCCAGTAGGCGGGGGGTATTGTCCATACGCTCACAGTCGATTGGGGATGTAGGCACGGCTGTGAGGATGGGCGGCAGGAAAATTAGAATGTGGTGAAAAAAAAGGAAATAATATCTGCAGAAGCCAAACAACAATGGGTAAAATATTGATGTCTTTTATATAAGGAAACAACAACAGTAGAAAAGATTACAGAAAGGATAGAAAAGCAATTAACATAAGAGAAGAGGACTACTCCTCTACCAATTTTCCAACAGAGAGAGGTGTGTGGGTGTGTGATTAACTCGTTCCAAATCGACTTGGGAGGATATGTGGCTCGTAATTCCAGCCCTATGTGAAAGTGTAGCTTTTCAGTTTGTTGTCATAAATGACAAACGTTAGGTTTCAGCGGCTTTTCAATGCGACTGCTACAACGACGATATTTCTTGAAGTCCTTATCTCTGACTCGTCACTGGACTGACTCACTGCGACGACAGTCTCTCTGCTCTCTCGATGACAGTCTCTTCGAGAATTCTCTCTCGACTGCCTTATTAGCAAAATCTCGAGTTAATATAGCAACCGAAGGTTATAAGCCAGGTTGTTCACGCACTTAACATGAGTGTCGCCATAATCATGTGTATTTGCAAAGTTTCTGTTGCTTACTCACATCTATTTCAAATCTCTTAGTGGATAAAATTAATTTGTTCATTCCAATTGTCTTTTCGATGATCAAATTCAGTGGATACAACTTATGTTTAGATTAGATTTTGCTAGCGGTAAACATACACTGATCTTACCTCCCCGGTCCAATTTACTTCAAAGTTTTTATCAAAAATATTTTTTTCGTCTATTTTTTTTTTTAATGACCCAAATTAAACATCGCCTCCTGCCCTTTGCATTTGTTTATAAACAAATCTTCGCCAACCCAATTTGAAATTCACTCTTTATCCATCAGCCGTCTTAGGTTTCATATATCATTGTTCTAGATTCTTTCCTATTAATAGCGCTGACACAGTTTGTAACTTCAAGGAAGATTGTGTTTTCCATTTTCAATCAATAAACGTTACATTTGCGTGTGTGCATTCATGTGGGTGTGTGCGTCAACCTCTCTCTGTTACAATTGTTCTATAAGATAATGGTTAAGTCAAGATTGTAGCGATTGGGAAAACAACCTGCTAAGAATCTATTCCACAAAGTAGTTCTTGAGAAGAAGCTGTCTGAATGGAACTTCCTTTTTGCTAATAGAATATGAAGAGAATCAGGATGATTCATCCTTGTGTATCTGTGGGTCCCAGTTGTAAAGGTCAGGCCTGGTGAAACAAAGGAATGTAGCTTGTCAGAACATATACGATAAAGTAGTAACAGGTATGCAATGCCTTGTATGTGGGAAAGGGGTTATAAGATAGAAAATAATTCATCACCCACAAGTCCTGTTGCTTTGGACATCTCAAAAATGTTTTGACAAGGTTTGGAATACTGGTCTTCAGAAGTTGAAAATTATGTAAACTGGGTAAATTTTTTAACAGAGTCTTTCTTATCAAATCGTGAAGTGAATGTCATCCAGAATGGCCACTCTTCTAGATCTTTTTGTATTGATGCAGATGTCCCACAGGGCTCTATCCTTGGACCATTTTTGTTCCTAATTTTCATTAATGACCTTCTTGATGGCATCAGTTCTCAATTTGGTATCTATGCTGATGATACAACTATTTACACCTGTCTCAATAGTAAGTCTGATCAATTTGATGAGGTCAAATTGGCAGCTGATCTCAAAAATGACCTACAATCTGTTGTTAACTAGGGCAAGAAATGGCTTGTTAATTGTAACACCTGCAAAACAAAACTTTGCTCTATTAATTATCTGAGAGACCTTTTTCTGCATTCACTCAGTATGGCTGATGCTAACCTCCAAGAGAGTGACATTGTGCCTTCTTAGTCTGTAATCAATAGATTGCGACAATGAACTGATAATTTTTCCAGAATCTTTAGCAATAGATTGGTAGTGTTACTAGTTTGGTTTTGGCTGTATTGAATTTTACCAGCCACACCTTCCCCCATTAAGCCACCTGATCTGGGTCAGAGGAAAGATGAGTTTAGGTTCTGGTCTTTCCAATTTTTGAAGGTGGACCTATAAACTGTATAGATCCTAGGTTCCCAACATGAATCTTATGGCCCATGGTGGGGTTGGCAATTTGAGAATGAGTTAACAGAGAATCTTTTCTTTTTCTAGTGAGTGTGTGAGTGCATGTGTGAGTTAATACATACAGTGCATATACAGTATGAATACATAAAAATATCTGTATGTACATGTGTAATTATGTGTGTGTATATTATAAATTTACTAGTTTAAAAATATGGTTCCATCACTAACAGGAATTACCATGTTTCAAAAGCAGAAATTAAAAACTTCAAATTTAATTATACAATTAAAATCCCTAATACTGTTTCATTTTCAAGTGAATTTTGGAATAACTTATTTTGAAATTAACTGAGTTTTATAAAAACATACATTCTTAATATAAGTTGCTAAGGATACGGAAATTCACTCATTTTGACAAGGGGTGGTAGGGTATTCATTCTCACTGATAACTATTGTATCAAAATATGAGTTACTTTAGAAATGAAGTTAAGGTAGGGGTGTCTGTTCAACAAATGATGACATCCAATTATCGCATGTCGTTTTTTTTTTTTTAAAGACAAAAAGTTTTTCAGCACTTTTGTTTTGCCATTAAATTTATAATTGTATACATAAAGATTTTTTCCAAAAGGGTTGTTTGAATATGAGTACATTGTATTAAAATACAATTTTAAAATATTATTCCTAATTCTAATTACTAAAAGACTATACTTCTTTTAAAACACATAAATGTATTAGAATTACTTTATTATTTAAAAATTATTATTAAAATATCAAATATAAATATGTATGTTTCATTTTTCAGCAATTTTTTTTTAAAACATTATTTAAGGAAAATCTTTGACAATGTCAGCAAAGAATAGCTATTTCATTTCTTTGATTAAGCAGACAATTAATAAACTAGTATGTACATGTGGTGCATTCCAGCAAGGCTGACAAGTGTGCCTGTGAATTAGGTTAAAGGAAAGTCAGTGCCTAGAAGGTCCAAGATGTCGTAGAGGGAGCTGACAGAATGTGATTTCAGAGAGTGGAAGCTCTCTGCAGTCGACCTTCATGACATATACATTTGGAGATCTGGAGTGAGAACTGCCATGCATGCAGCTCGCCAGCTTTTCTTTCTCAGAATCAGGTTGAAATCCTCAAAACCACGTTGCACCAACAACTCGCTTAAATTCCTGTTCTCTTATTGTTCTCCCTCCTTAATAATGTTTCCTTTTTCACATATTCTCTTACACTCATTAGTCTATTGTGTCTTAGTGACTTTATTACTTTGCTTGGGGTTAAATGATAAAAAAAAAACATTTTTCTCTTATCACTATGTGCAGATATACAAAATTTTAAGAATTTTGTGAAGAATGTCCAGAAGATTCTTAAAGAAACTTACCAATTCCTTCCATTTCTTCAGAGATTTCGACTTTGCTGCTTGCAAAACACCAACTGCAACTTTTACTTGTCTGCTTTTCATCTGTTCAAGGAGGCTAAATGAATTTGAAAAATTAGATTTAATGACACGTGATGCGGGCAAAAATAAACAATAAAAAATAATCAAAACTAATGAGCTGAATAAGAAAATATTCAAGTATTTGTTATATTTGTATAGAAACATTCTACCACCACCACCACCACCACCGAGCAGACTGAGCTTTCTCCTATCATGAGGGATGGGTCTGCTCTTAAAGTGGACCTTGGCCTTGAACACTCTCTGAGACCCAAGCTAACCCCAGATCTCATGAAGGAGACTATATTGAAAAATAAATACATTTTCCATTATTAGGATGCAAACTTGATTAAGAAAAAGGTTGTAATTATCTATATGATCTTTATTTTCCCTAGTATTTTCAATCTCATCCAAGATCATCTTCAGGGATAACTTGCTAAGACAAAGAATAAATGTAAGTTATGAAAATGTGTGAGCATGAACACTGTAAAAAGTTTTTTTTTAAATTACCGCTATGTAAGGGAGGTAACAATTTATGCAAATTTTTATTAAAAACTGTAATTACATGTTTTAAAATATTGTTTAATTCTTTTTAACAATTACAATTTAGACATTTTAAAACCCTGCTGTTATAATCCTTTTAGAGCTTTGTTGCCATACTCATAATTGATTTTATTTATTTTTGGCTGTAATTTTTTTTATATAAAGTGCTTGCAGAATTTGAAGTATTTTCTTTATTTTTGTGGTGGAGAATACTTGAATTGTCGATTAATATTTCTCTAAATCGTGAATGTGGACAGGAATGTTCCTTTAAATGTTGTGAGATTGAACTATAATCATTCATATGAAATATAAGTCTCTATGCCAAAGTCGTAGTGGTAAAACCAACATATATATTTACATTTTTGTCAAAAATACAATCTCCTAAAGGACATTTAAATTGATATACAATGTTTGTCTTTTGCAAAACACTACTTGACAGAAAAAAAGTTAATGTGAATGATTTAATTGTGTAAATTTAGTGTAGTATATAATTAGTCTTACTTTTTTTAATGGGCTCAATGGGGGATATATTAGTACTTATGAGTTTTTTAGGATTTTTTTCATCTTGTTTGTAGTTAGAATGCATTTCATTGCAGTATAGTAGTCAGATATGTTTAGGGTTATTTGAAGAAGTGTTCTCTTTGATTCAC
Organism: Acanthosepion esculentum; assembly: GCA_964036315.1. Taxonomy (NCBI): domain Eukaryota; kingdom Metazoa; phylum Mollusca; class Cephalopoda; order Sepiida; family Sepiidae; genus Acanthosepion; species Acanthosepion esculentum. The sequence goes on from OZ038488.1 coordinate 43,116,231, forward strand.
GTTAATATTTCTAATAGTTTTTGTTTAATTTGCTCATCAACAATGAAATTATGAATGTTGTTATTCATGAGAGCTTCTTTAAGGTTTTTTAATTTGGTGTAGAAAATTTTTTTGTTGAAGAATTAGCTTTTGCATGGTTTATTAAATTTCATATAATAGCTATTTTAGGACATTCACTTTTATAGTCATGAATGCACATGTTTATGCTAGTTAGTATTTTATATGAGGAGATAGTAAATGTATTATTATTAGTGTCTAGCAATACATCAAGAAAAGGGATTTTATTGTTATTGTTAAATTTGTATGTGAACTTAAGTTTTTGTAATTCATGTCTATGTCATTTTACTCAGATGAGAATATCTTAGGTAGATGGGGGTTTTTTTTAGTGGTAGTAAATATTTTATTTTCAAGGTTAGCCATATAGAATTTGCTAAATGTTGGTCCCAGAACTGAACCAAATGAAAACACCATTGCGTTGTACATAGATATTATTTTGATGGTCGTAGAAGAGAACTTCATTGGTACAAGTCAAAAGTAGTTTCCATAATATGTTGGGTCTAATTTTTAATGAAGGGAAAGATGTATTATTGTAAATATTCTTTATAATTATAATCAACCGTTTCTCTAACTGGGATATTGGTAAATAAACTTTCAATGTCAAGTGAGGCTATGGTAACATTATTATGGATTTTGTGTTTTTAAGTTTTGGATTAGTTTGTTAGTTGATTTAATGCTCTATTTACTAGGTATGTATGGTGTAATAAGTCAGTTAATGACTTTGGTTAATTGGTAAACTGGAGTTTATATATATATATATATATATTGTGACGAATGTAAGCCAACAACTAACACCCACCCCTTCCCACACCATAACCTAGGTTACATACGCATAGGCAAACGCTAAAAATAGACCCAGCAGAGACAACATAAGAAAGAAGCAATACGATTGGCCAAGAACAACCAATCACCTAGCATAAAATTTAGGTGCCAAAAGAAGAGACACATGAGGTGATTTGAAAAATCAGTAGCTGGCCAGATCGTGACGGGTGAAGTCATATCAACTGCAATTCCGAAAGTAAGCTGCGACCGCACATCCCCGAGGCAGAAAAGTGAACCAGACTGTTCCCAGTGCTGAGAACGTGAAGAGATTGTCCAGCGCAGTAGGCCATAGAAACTCTGAACGTAGTTACATAAAGAAGAAAATCCGGCTTCAGATCAGAAGTGAAGGATATGAACCAGACTGAAAATATAAACCCCGGTCATCAGAAAGAAAAAGAGAAGAAAAACTTTTTATAACGAAGATGTCCCTGAAATCACAAAAACATCAGATAAGTTCTTGCACCCCTTCCCCGATATAGATTTAGCTTGCAACAGACACACGAAAATTATGTTCATGCAAACACCATTACACATGTATTACTTAGATTATTAATGAATCTCCTGTTATGTGTGTTGGGTCTTGCATTCGTCATTTCTCATCATCTCCTAACGTTGGATAGAGACAATATTTCATACAACCCCCTCCCGCTATTATTATTTGACCCCTTCTTTTTGTTCATTAAATTATTATATATGTTAATGTCCATTGTTGCGTTCATGTTTGGTCTGTGGTAAGTTGAATGTGTTACTTAGGGAACCTGGAAACACTAAGTTCAATTAATTCTAATTGAACTAACATTTATTTTTCTTTATAAAATCTTTGTCTATTCTGCCGATAATCCTTCAATGCAAGGGAAGCAACCCTAACCCTTATTCTAGGAGTATTTAATGATACGTTAATAAAAGAAATAAAAAGGAATATTATCGTGTCAGGATATATTGGTCCTAATCAGGCGTTATCTATCCCTGCTGTGGCAACGTCTTGGGGAGGTCTATGACAATTGTTGAGTGATAAGCTAATTCTATGAACAACAGCCACCTGCACTAATGCAAAGCTCTTCAGTAAAATGGATGGAGCACTTTGGCTGATGGGCATTTGTTTACATTTGTAAAAACAATACGCTAGATTTAGTTGTGTAACTCTACCGAGTGAAGATAGCTCTGACTGACACCAAATTAGTTGTGTTTCAATCCTGGCTTGAGGCATTCAGAAGTCTAGTCGCACTGAGGAGCTGTGATACAGCGAAACAGTACTGTCTGTGAATGACATATATATATATATATATATATATATATATATATATATATATGTCTGTTGGCAGTTATTATGCAAATCATGTAAACCTCAATAACTTGAATTTACTTTGAAAAACTTTTGTCAATGTAGACATAAAAAAAAATTAAGACAAATTTTTAGGTAGTTTTAATATGTGTTATGAAAGTTATAGCAAAACAACGACTTTTGACCAGTGCTCAAATCTTTGAACAGGCTGGAAGTCAATAAGGACAAAGATATAGAATATTTTGCAAATTGGGATCTGTCAAGAAATCTAAACAAACTCCTTTCAATAAAGTGAATATTTTAAAATGTCAAAATTGGACTAAGATATACATGAAAGTAATTTTTACAGATGAATATCAGGTGACACTATGGACCTGATGTGCCTGTAGTTAAAAAAAGGTAGCAAGGAGGTTTCACAATGTGACGATACAGGTTGGATTTTTCAGCCAAACCATTATTGAACTATTCAAGGATTTAAATGAACAGTGCTAACTTGTAAATTCATGGACACAACTTTCTTTGAATGTTACAAGTCCCAGTCTCACAGTTTCAAAGTGAAGCATGTTTTTATACATGATAATGATCTCCTTCTCATGTTTCTAAGGTTACCCATGGATTTTTGAGTGTCAAATGTTTAATAGCTGGCCATTCTGTTATCTTCTATAACAGAATGGCCAGCAAGTTCCAATCTGAATCCAATGGTTTATAATCAATTGCAATGTAAGATGAAATTATATGAAGGTGGCAAACATTATGAAAGCAAGGCAGTCCTATAGGATGCAATTAAAACTGCCATGGAAACTGAATTTGCTGAAGTAAAAAGTTTAACAAAATCAATGGATAATAGATCTCCCTGACAAATCAAATATGGTGAAATTCAAACCTGAGTCTCAAGGCAAGAAAGCAAATATTCTAATCACTCGACCACACACACACACATAAGATGTATGGATAGCATAATGTTTAGTGGCTTGGAAATAAATAGAAATCATTGCAAGAAATTCTGCCAAAGTTCATTCTGTTCACTTTTACCCAAATAGTCTTGGGAAAAGTATGATTCCATCTCTTCCCCACCACTACCTATTGGTCAAATAGCAGCACAGACAGAGCTCTCAGCCTTGATTGATGACCAGTATAGGAGAAGGAAAAATCTGAATTCAAACCTTTTCTTTGTTATCAGTTCTTCCAAAAAGTGTAAAAATCTTCACGACTTATAATCAAGTCATATGTGGGCAGTCAGTTCTAAAAATCTGTTAAACATTGAAGTCGACAGGAGAGTTCACTATATGTTTTCTCTTAATGTGTGTGCACAGTTAAGAGAAATACCCCAATTTTATGACATCAAATAAATGTATTATTGTTTATATTAAAAAATAGATTCATTTGCCATCATAAAAAAGAACAATATTGTCAAAAGAACACTTCTAATTCTATTTGAACATTTCACAAAGTATCAAGTAACAACAAAATCTAGTCTGCTCTCAAAGACCTGACACCAAACACTTGTTAAGGCCAAGTGACAACCAAATTCTTCATCTTTCTTCCTTTGAAGTTCTCCTTTGATTTTAGAGTAACTAATGGTCAAATGAGATTCTTGTGTTTTTGCCCTTTGGCTGCAGAAGTCAAGGTAGTAACTCAACAACAGGAAGTCAGACTTTGAGGACCTACTTGTTGAATTTTGACATCCGATTCTTCCAGTAAGTAAGTTCGGCTGTGGGGCCAATGTCGTCTGCTTCTCTTCGCATCTGCTCACTTTCAGCTAGAACTTGCTGAATTTGGTTGGACCACATGCTCAACATGTCTTCAAAATTGTCAACAGAATCAGAATTTCCAGCTAAAAGAACAGAGAAAGAAAAGAGAAATGAAAAAAAAAATCTTAAAAGAATTATCAAGTCAAAAGCAAAACAAAAGAAGAAATCAAGGAAGCAAATGTTTAAGATTTGCTGTTCTTTTTATTGATCTCACAAAATTCAATATTTCAGATCAACCAATGAATGACATGAAGCAAGGAAAATAGTACATCTGTCCCAGAATAGTCGATACATCTGCAGATATATTTCATGTGATAAAAGTAAAAATTATTATGAGACAGATGTAGTAACAAAAAAAGATTTTTCAAAAGCTTAGTAACTCTGTTGCATTAATAGCTCTTACATTTTCATATGCATTTCATATACTAAATGTAATAATTATTATGGGACAAGGCTAATAATAATGAGAGTTTTTCAAAAGCATACTACATCTGTCCCGTTAACAGTTGGTACATTTTGTGTATGAAATGTGTATTTAATGTTTCATTATTTCATTTTAAGTATTTTAGACTCATTAAACACTTTCATTGCATCATTTTTATAACATTGTTGCCTGGCTGTTCTGACTCATTTTTGGAAAGAAAAAATATCAAAAAAGAAAATGCCATTTACTGGAAATAAATGACTTCAAATATGTAGATGGTAATTTCTCATGGGCACCAACAATTTTGTTTTGATTAGTCCCTCTGCATTACAAACTATGTTAAACAACACCTGCAACATACAATATAATAAAAATACATTTCAAAATGGACAGTATTGAATGCTTCTACATATCTACATTGGTTTGGAAATGGCACTAAGCACTTGTTTGTTTATAACACACATCCTAAGAACTGAAATTTCACAATATATATATATTTTTCGTTTCAACTTTTGGAAGTAAAGTCTGATGATCCACGGTCCTTTAAAAGGGCTGTGGTGAAATAATTTATTATATGGAACCTTAAAGTGGTCTGTTTTTATTTAAATTATTAGCTCTGATTTACATTGAGCTCTCTGGATTCTATCCTCCGTGGGTTTACCTATACGGATTACCCAGTTTTTTGTAAACTAAATATATATATATATATATATATATATATATATAGAGAGAGAGAGAGAGAGAGCAGGTAAAGTAAGTTTTACAAAGTTTACGTCTTTAAAGGAGATAAACATTGGATGCTGGAGTGAATGGACGTGTTTTTTTTCCATTGCTCAAAGAAAGCAATGTCATGTTTTAAAAGGGAAATTTTCATTATTTAATTATCCATTTATTATTATATTATTATTGTATTTTTCTTTGTTTATTATAATTTTTATTATATGAACCATTTATAATGTTTACTTGTTAAAATACATATTTGTTTTTAAGACAAATCAACGTATACATCAACTGTTTTATTTTAAAAAGTGTTTTAGCAAGTTTACTTTAAAGTCTATCATTAAGAGAATTTTTAATTTGACATTGGCTTGAATAATTCAACACTATAATATTAAAGCATAACATTTCTCTTTTTTTATGAAAGAGGATGTCATTTTCAAAAGTGTTGAAAAAGCAATTTTAAATTTTGTCAACTGCACAGTACAGTAGGGTCAGTTGGGCACCATCTGTAAGAAAAAGAGCACAGTAGCACAATTCACTGCCCGAAATTTAGAAACAGCATGCTGTACTGCTTGGCATTCATGCTGGAAACTCCAATATGAACATTTCAGGGTGTTTGGGTGGGGGTCAATCTGAGGACAGTGCAGAGGATTTGTTAAGAGTTTGAAGAGTCTAATGACGATTATGAAGGTATGGCACCTTGGAAAATTCACTCTAATCATTCTGATAAGAAAAGAACTCCTGAATTTGTTGGTGAGGACCTCAGATTCAACATCACAGCAAAGAATAATTAGGAAATCTTACAGGAGATATTTTTACTCTCTTCAAAATTTTTTTGTCTTAGTTACAAAGTTATTTAATTTATTTTTTTAACTTTTGGTTCCTTAAGTATACTGCCATTTCACTAGAGTTCGGTCAACCATACATTTCAAAAAATGGTTCGAAGTACCAGCAGCTTAGTAGTCAGAAGTAAAATTTTTATAGTGAAACATCTAAAGGAGCTCAACTCCTGGTTTGAATTCTGAGTTGTCTTTCTCCTAAACTGACTGCAGCCAAGGTGAGAGAGTACCATGTGCCCTATATTTTATCCCAGGTTTGGCAGAATGAAAAAAATGGATTCATGCCTTTCCCAAGGTCATAAATTCAACATGAATATAAACTATCTCAGCTAGAATAAGAAACCAGCATATAAATACCATTTTTCCTGTTAACTGGCAAACCATGAGCACCAATTTTTATTGTTATTTAAGTTTTAACTGAAGTTGCGGGGTGGGACATCTGCAAACATTTTTACCAGCTCATTGAGTGTTTAACATATTTAATCAACATGGAGAATTTTCTCATTTATAACAAGTAATAAACAAGCAAGAAAATTAGACACACCTGCAATTTGATAATCCTGTGGGCAGGTAAGCTCATCAGTCATGTGACCATAACCATTTTCCAACAAAACAAGCTGTCCTTCCAAAATGTTGACTGCATTATTCAAACTGCCTGAAAATCTTTCTAATTGTTCAATAAATTCTTGAACTTTTGCACAGTGACCATTTCCATTTGAAAGAAAACCCCAAGACTAAAAGACAACAAAGAATATCATTGAGGAGACAGTTTATAGATTATTTAAAAAAAAAATGCTACATGAAGAATATATATATATATATATATATATATATATGATCGACTCTCCCGTCGAATTCGACGTATGAGGGCCAGGCAGATCAGTTCCTAGAAACTGAAAGCCCGACACCGACACATGAGATTTGATTATAGTGGTGAAGGCTTTGTGCAGGGCCATCCACACTTTTTGGAGGGATGAATACAGGGACCTGGTGCAGCGAATGCCACAAGGTCCCCAAACGACCTTCCACAGGTTTTGAGTTGTCCTTCTCCTAGACCAGTTGCCATCCAAAGCTATAGAACCCAGTCTGTCCTGCTATTTACCCATAGTTGGAGGGGGAAGAAGAGGATTCACACCTTTCCCAAGGGTATTAGCACGTAAGTGAATGTAATGGAATCGACTTGAATTCGAACTCGGCTCTACGATTCCTCAATCCAAGCCGTTATCCATTACTCCACCGTGCCTCCCAATATATGTGTGTGTGTGCGTGTGTGTGTGTGTATATATATATATATATATATATATATATATATATATATATAGGTATGTATGTATGTATACACATACACACACACACAGGAATCTTGGTTCTCAAACATCTCACATGTCAAACAAAAAGGTTTTTGAACAGAAAATTTGAGATGAAAGTGCCTCAGTTATTGAATAAAATTTCAGTTCTCAAACAACATAGACAAACTGAGTTAAAACAAACAAAATACTTTCCGAGTTTATCACCATTCGTGTGTTGTGTTATTCTTTTCTTTTCTAATTTTATTGTACTGTGACTTTTTTCTCTACATTGATTCCTATTGGAAAAATAGTTTTAGTTTACGAACATTTCGGGTTACAAACAGCCCTTCAGGAATTAATTAAATTCATGAACAGAGGTTCCACTCATATATATATATATTATAAATTAGCTGATTTAAAATATGGTTTCTTTGCTACACAGGAATTACCATGTTTCAAAAACCAAAGCTAAAATCTTCAAATTTAATTATATAATTAAATTAAAAGCATTAGTTCTGTTTCATCTTCAAGCAAATTTTGGAATAACTTATTTTTAAATTTACTGAGTTTTATCTATAAAAAAAAATACCTGCCAACACATATGTAGCTTAAATTAAGTGATAGTCTTTGTTACTATAGTTTCTGCTTGCTTTGATTTCTTTGTCTTCTTTCTCTTCATCCACTCGACTTTCTCAACAATCAATCAACTGAGCAACTGGCAAAAATCCAGAATGGAATTAAAGCTGACTGACAAATATTCTTCAGGCAAAAAACTAACAAAAATGAGTAGAGAAAAAAAACATTGGCTCTTATAAAGCTCCACTGAGTGATCTCATTACAGTCAAAAGGGGTGACATCTCCATTAAAAGCTGAAGTCTCTAGCTGGTTGACTGTACGTTGCAAGTTCAATCCCTGCACTGGGCAGTATATTTTATTTTTATTTTTTCTCTCTTCAACCACAACATGATATGAAGAAACTTTTAATCTTGTTAAAATACTTCTATGTGTATGTCCCTACAGGATGTGCGATGATGGTTCTCCACAGCTTCTCTTAGAAAAGGTTTGTTTTTGCCATACCTCCCACTCCCAGTTCTGCTATCCATTCACACAAGCTCATCAGGTACGTTGCTTGCTGCCTTAGTCCTTTTTGCTTTCAATATGTACTGTGAGTGCCAAATTCTCTAAACCTTTCTCCCTCAAGGATTTATTTTTGTAACGGATATTGAATTGTATTTGATGATTCATTGACCGTGAATCATACATCTTAAACATTTTAGATGGTATTCATTTCTTATATAAGTTCCATCCTTAGCTAAAGAATTTTACCTGATACTTAAATTAAAATTTTCTTGCCATTTACATGATATGCTCTTCCATTCACCACCACTTACTGCAATCTCTTGAGGATAATTAGAATTTTACAAGTCAACAGGGGAACTACTAAACATGTGAGCAATGACAAATCTTTGGAGAGAATAGAAACAAAAAATAAATTAATACTTAACATCAAGAAGAGACATTTGAAGGTTCATGGCACATAATGAGGAAAGACGGCTTGGAAAAACTGATACTCACAGGACAGATCGAAGGCAAGAGGGACAGAGGAAAACACCGCATAACCTACTTAGTGAGCTTGAGTAAATGGATGGTGGAATAGGGCTTAAGAGAAATAACAGAAAGACAAAGTTTATTAAGAGTTACAAGGGACAGGAAGATGTGGAGAGTCATGATTGCATACATCCTGAGGGTACATGGTTCATAAAGAAGAATAAATAGGTATCTTAAAAATATTAGGATAAAAGCTGAACATGTAAAAGATGAGATTGTTTATGAAAAAAAAAAAAATGCAGTTGCTATTTTAGACTTAGAAAAAACAGGATATTATGGCTGATAGACTTTTAGACAATGGCTTTTGAGCAAAAATAAACTCTGACCAGTTTAGATGGGGTGAGGCATGTTAAAATTGATAGGAAGTAGATAAAGAGATAATTAAATTCTGATTTAGCTCAATGGTGGGTGGGAGAAGCTTGTAATTTTTTTTAACAACTCTAAAACATTCCATCATCACTTGTCATAATTTGGGTTTTCTCCAATCACAATGAATGTTTCCACTCTCAGCAAAGCGCCATGCTTTGAATATCTATTGGGATGTAAAAGATTGCTCAAGACATCAAGTGAAACTTGTATATAAGATCCATCACTTGAGATGCTTGTGCTGCTCAAAAAAAAAAAATACCCGTTTCCTTCTGCTGTTCAGAGGTGATAGGCTGTTTCATGCTAGGCACAATTGTCAGGCCAGTCTGACGATTGCACCTAGCATGAAACAGCCTGTCACCTCTGAGTGTTGACTTCAATGTTCACTTTTTATACATATGTATATATATATATATATATATATATATATATATATACACACACAAACAAGAGCCAGGTCTAACCAAAAATAGAGTATTGCTGTCACATCTGGTTTGGAGTTGTCTGGTCCTCACTTTCCAGCCGTGATAGAATCCTTCTGCTATGCTATATCATTACAAGGGTCAGATTAGACCCAAAATGGAGTGTTGCTGACATATCTGGAGTAGAGCTGCCAAATCGTCATTTCTAGCCTTGACATATTTACAAAATCATCTCTGCAGTCTTGTAGGTAATGACATCCCAAACTACAATCATGTTGCAAGCTATTTCCATGGCAAATGTTCTGAAGGGCTCCCCTCTTTAGTTCCACCAATTCAGACCTTTACAGCTAGGACTTAACCTTCTATGTCCACAAATTCAATCCTCTCCACCCCACAGCATGAGGAGGTTCCACTCTTACAACTCCCCACCCCCCCGAGAACTGCCACTTTGTAAAATAGAATTTCCTCATGGATACTTCCCTGAATATTACATATTAACCTTTTCAAGTCAAGAGTCAGTCATTAATTATCAGCCTGATCCTCGCAGTCTTCATTTTCTTCTTTCTCCATCTACAGTGAGTAACTATCTTGAGGGGATCTTAAGCCTTGAACTGGGTGAATCTTAGGATATAAAAAGAAAAGAATTTTCTAAATAAGAGGTATCTGTTGAGATGCATAGCCAGGCATTAGATATAAAATTGGACAGATGTACGATTTTTGTTGC
>OZ038488.1:43131534-43319034 GCA_964036315.1 Acanthosepion esculentum
TAAGAAATTTTCTTAAAAAATATTGACGACTGTGAAGTCCTATGAAATTAAATTAAACAAATTATTATACAGTGAAGTAGGGATTTTATCACAGTACTTTTTCAAACAAATCAGCTTATTCAAATTTCATTGACTGGTTTGCAGACTTTGTAAATCTCAACAAAAAATGTTAGCAATAACTTCAACAATACTAAATACTGTGATGATTTCAACACATGTCAGGGTGTTGAAAAAGAAATTCTAGTCCTAATAAAATCTTGAAAACTTTTCTGACATTTTCTTCTTTATATTTAATGCTTTGTAATTATTCAACTAAACAAAAAATCTATTCATCATTAAATAATTATAGGATTTTATTTATCTGTAATCATTATCATGTCATGGAAACAGAAGACGTGGATTAACACAAAAGATATAAAGTTGATTGAATTCAATTTGATGACAATAAAACTACCATTAACTTACCTTTGCTACAAGGAGGAAAAATGCAAATATGCATAAAAGTATTACCTAGGTGTCATATTTGTGAAAGTGGTGCACATATAAGCCAATAATCCTTACCCTCCTCCATGTGCAGATTATCCTTACCCTCCACCATGTGAAGATTATCCTTACCCTCCACCATGTGCAGATTATCCTTTCAAGGAGAGATGATTTCTCTATCCAAAGTTTCAAGAAATTATAGCAATATTTATGATTTTTCAGGTAGGCTTGGAATCCATTCATTTCTTGAAACTTTGGATGGATGCATTGTCTTTCTTGAATTCAGAACACCACAAATTATGCTATCATCGGCTTAAAGAGTTGAATGCATATAAAATATGACTGACTAATGAAAATGAAACAACAGAAAAGCAAAAATTCCAGAATTTGACACAGTGTTGATAGCAAACAGAAAACAAAAACTTCTACAGAAGGTAGTGAAGGAAAGTGAGAAGAGACAACTAAACATCAATTACAAGAATATAGAATGTGTGGTTATTAGTAAAAATATGCAAATTTCTCATTGGAAGTAGCAAAATCAAGTGAGTACAACAATTTAAATATCTGGGAAATATTTTTACAGAGGATGGAAAGTGTAACACTGAAATTCAAAGGAGCATTGGGATAACCAAAGATGCATTTCAAAAGGTAAGCAAAGTATTTCATTAGAAACAAAGAAAAGAGTATTGAACTGTTACGTAATATCAGCCCATCTATATGGCAGTGAATACTGGACATCCTCAGAGATGAAGAAAAGACTGAAAGCAACAGAAATGCAATTTTACAGAAGGATGCTGAGGATTCCATAGACCGAACATGTCAGTAATGACAAAATATTAGAGAAATGGAAACAAAAAGGACAATTATACTTAATATCAGAAAGAGAGAGTTGATATTTTTGGGGCACACAATGAGAAGAGAGTGCTTGGAAAATCTGATACTCAGAGGACATTGAAATCAAGAGGGACAGACGAAAACAATGCATAACCTACTTAGTGAGATTGAGTAAATGGATGGTGGGACAAAGTTTAGGAGAGATTGCAAAGAGACAAAATTTATTAGGAGCTACAAAGGACATAAAATTGAGCCATAAAGGGAGATAGGAGAAAAAGAAAAAATCTGTGATCTCTACAAAGTCTGCTAAATACAAAATCTGTTATAGCTGCATCCATTAAACTGAAGGCTTACTGTATTTTTTCAGTGGATTAAATTTGACAAACCAGGAAAAGTTTGGTAAAAATGTTTTGAAGCTGTCTTGTATTTCAAACAAAATGGTGACTATTATTATGGGAGTGTGCCTCTGGTGGTGACGCATATGGAACTTTTTTTTTTTTTTTAAGCTTTTCACCCCAAGCAAGGCTGGAAGCCACTAGCACGCAAGGGGTTACAGAAGGTTTGGAGGATGAGCAGATAGGAGTGGTAAAGGAGAGGATGTGGAGAAAGATAGTGGATCGATCAAGGCAAGGGGGTTACAGAAGATTTGGAGCGAGAGCAGATAGGAATGAAAGGGGAAAGGATGTGGAGAAGGATAGATCAAGGCAACTGGAGATGTCAATTGACGTTACACTTAAATAGTTGGAGATTATATTTGTCAGGAAAACAGGAATAAGGAAGGGAGTTCCACAGGCGAGATGTGCGAGACGAAGCTATTGGAGTAGAAGAGATGTCTACATCTAACAGTTTTCAACGGTGAAGGGGTGGGAACGGGATGCCAGCCTCGTAGGACGCTTAAATTCATGAGACCTGGGAACCAGCGAAAGAAGCTCATCGGAGCAATTACTGTGAAAGTATTTGTAAAAAAGACAGAGCGAGGCAACGTCGTGTCTGTGAGAGAGCGACTGTGATCTGATTCACTATTCAACAACATCCAACTGCTACAAAAAGGATTTAAGCTGCATAACTGGAAGTCTGTGCAAAACATTCAATACAAATTTCTTTTCTTCCAGATTTTGGAATGTCCCCTGCCCTTCAGTTCTGTAAGTCATCATAAAATAAAATTCAATAGTAACAAATAATGTATAGAAAGGAATGGATATTGTGATATGGACGTTTTATGATCAGCATCAAAAGCTGAAATATATATTTAAAAAATACTGGTTGGAATTATTTTTTAACATTTTTTAAATTCTTCCAGGCTAAAAAATATTGTGAAGACTTATTAAATTATTTACTAAGCTTTGCTTAGTCTGGCACATGGACAAACATAATGAGGTATGTGTTCACATTTTTGTTTGAGACTTAAAGTTGTAAGTATTCACTTGATTTTTTTCCATTCAAACATTCTAAAATACTGATGCCTGTAGGTTTTTGAATAGCTTCATCGGATCAAGACTTTCATATGAATGTCATGTTTGGCATCGAACCTGTTCAGAAATATCTAAACTCTTAGCTGTATACAATTGCTTTCTCAGATCAATGATTAAAAATGGCTCTGAGGGAATGAAGTCTGTGGATGTTGGTGAACATTGTGAACTAGCACCACATATAAAGAATTGTACCAAATCAGAAACCACATCACCTGAGAACTTTAAACAATGGCAACAACTAAAATGTATAGCTTATGTAACTGTTATGATGAAACACACCTAGTCTGTAGATAATAGACTCTCCCACCTAATATAAGTAAGAGTCAGTGAGGGTCGACTGGGAGTCAAATACGAAAGTAGTCAGCTACCACAACTAGATTACTCTGTGTAACACTTATAACAAGTTCCTAACGTTTTTGTACGTTGAACCTATTTAGGACCGAATTTAGTCCAAATACAGTTTCCACTGCGGAAAGTAACTCTACAACAGTAACACAAAAAGAAACAATAAAATAATCAAGAGGTTGATGTTCCACACTACTCCAAATAAAAGCTTAGGAAAGAAATACACCACAAGACTGGAAAGCGTGATAACAGCTCCTGGACTTGAGAAACTTAGTTTCCTGAAACATTATTTTAAGAGAAAGATTTTATGAAATTCAGCTAAAAGCATCATTGGCTGCTTAGTTGTGCAGTTATGAAGGAGCAAGTATTTCTGAGAATGTCAAAAACAGGAAGTTGTGGAGGATCGTTATCACCCACATCCTAATACATAGAGAACCTGCTTAACAAGTTTATGCAAATGGTTAGAGGAGTGAATATCAAAAAGAGAGATCATAAAGAAGTAAGTATTATTGGTAGCATGAATAAAAAATAGTTGTTCTGGTTTGGTTGTCCTACCATAGCTAGAAAACTGCAGTCTACCCAGCTATTTTGTTCTATAGTTGGATAGAAAACAGGTAGATCTGTACTTTTCCCAAAGGTATTAGTACAAAATGAATACAACAGCCTTGACTGGAATTTGAACTTGGTCCATTTTCTATACTGATAACTGCTATGCCACCAGCATGTTATTATGAGATACATATACCAACTTATTTGTATGTGTACAACTTCACTATTCTTCATTTTACCTGAGAAAAAGATTGTTCACTTACTTCAATGTCTCCTCCAGTAATACAGAGTTTTCTGTAAGATTGTGATGAATAATTTAGATTGTCGTTCTTCATATAGACACTTTCTTTCTGAAATTATATAAACCAAAAGAATGCAGTAGATTTGAGACATAACATTTTTAAATTATGCTGCAGTTCAAACTATTTTTCCTCAAAATTTTAGTGAAGCTCAGTTTTTTATCAGTACAAGAATAAAATCTGCTTCTCTCAGTAAAAGATTTAAAAAAAATATTAGATTTAGAAAAAAAAAATCTGATTAAAAAAGGCAACAAAAAATCAGATTATTTAGGAGACAAAACATTTAGATTTAGAAAAAACGAAAATCAAATTTAGAAAAAACGAAAATTAAATTTAGAAAAAAGACAAAAAATCCAATTTAAAAATACTTTTTTTTGGTTAAAAAGACAAGAAAAAAAACAGATTTAGAAAAGAAAAAAAACAGATTTAGAAAAGAAAAAAAAATCAGATTTAGAAAAGAAAAAAAAATCAGATTTAGAAAAGAAAAAAAAATCAGATTTAGAAAAAAATCTGATTAAAAAACAAAATTCTATTTAAAATAAATCTGATTTAAAAAAAATTGTTTTAGAAAAAAGCAAATGAAAAATCAGATTTAGAAAAAAAACAGAAAAATCAGACAAAAAACAAGTCAGATTTTTAAAAAATCAGATTAAATAAATATTTTTAACATTTTTGTCGAAATATTTTTGAGGTCTGTCCCTAAAATCTACAATGAAAACAACTGCAAAACACAAATACACAATGTAAATAAAAATGAATTGGACATTTATATTGTGAGTGAAGACATGGAGGTCAGAGAAAAAGTGTGACACTTTGAAGTCATTTTTATGACTCTTTCTATATTTAAACTGAATATATTTTCTAATAAATGCAGTATTTTAAATACACAAACAATTGAGATTTGAAATTTGATCAGATTACTGTTAGTTCCAATCTATAGGAATGTGTGCTAAAAATGTCTCCACCAAATTTATAGACAAATCCTATGGATGCATGCTGGACTTCTTCCTAAGTAATAAAAATGAACAACTTTTCAGTCTCATCTGCCATAATTTTTTGTCTGTCATGAAGTATGCTATAATCACTTAACTATATCCCTTTTGCATGTGAACACAATTCTTACTTTGTGCCTTATCACTCTTGTTTTGACATGTATATATATTGTTTGTTTAGTATTATTTTGCCCTGTGCTTTTTCTTCCTTTTCTTATTGTTTATTGAGAACTTTGTCAATTCCATTAATTGAGCATTTTTGCCATTTACACTCAGCCATGGCCAATTACTCCCCATTAGTAAAGCGTTGAGTAGCAAAAAAGTAAATGATCCATTTGAAGCTGTAATTTATTCAGAAAGCAAAAAATTAAATCATTTTAGATTAAGGAAAATACTCTGAAGAATTTATTTAGCTTTTTTTTTGATTAACCATAAGTTTCATTTACACACTGAATAATATTGGTTAAAAATGACTTCAAATGAAGAAGTGGTATAATCTTAAAGGTGGCAATACTTCATCAGTCCCTATAGACTGGCATGACAAGATCATGAAGACCTTTTACCAAATAACAAAACCCCATTACTTGTACACTTCCAACAGAAAAAAGATGGTTAGCACATAACTAGAATGGAAAAATGATGATATAATAAAGCTGTTAGCTTTCCACACTACGATAAACAAATAGTTTGGAAGGAAACTGTTGTCAATACTAGAAAGATCTATTAAAGTTAATTTCCTCAAATACTTTAAGGAAACGGTTTTAGCCATTCTGATGAAGGATTGCCTTCTTTAACGTATAATGGATTCATTATATACAAGTTCAAGCCTTTACAGCTAACACCTGCAATGCTATGTCCACAGAGTTGAATCACCTTCATTGCCTTCTGAATTCTAATTGTAAGGATAAAGTCAGACTCAGATCACGCCCTTCTCAAGAACTGCTACTTTGTAGAATAGATTCCTGTGTGGACATTTCCCTGAATACTACAATCTTAACCTCATCAAGTGAATTGTTGCCTATCCTTATAATCTTCACTACCTACTCTGACATTCATATCACCCACCTCAGTCAGTAATCCACTACTTTGAGAGGCTCTTGAGCCTTGTATAGGGTGAACAAAAAAATTGATGGGGAACTTTTATGTCTTGTCCAATTTTTCCATTTAACAATTGCTCATGTGAAAAAGACAAAAAGACAAATAAAGCACTTACTCGGGTAGATGTTTGGTAAAAAAAGATTAATTTCCTGGGTCCATTTGAGGAGAAAAAATCCTCTATCATGTCAAACTGATGGAAAGAAAAAATAAGAGAATTTAATGATTTCAATTCTCATTTGAGTTTAAATATTTTTTAATCATTTCACTGCAAGAAAGGTGATAATGCCACTAAGATGCTTGTGGTTGCTGGGAGTGAAAGAGAATGAGAAGAATTTAGTGAGGAGAAAGAACAACAAAAGAACAGAATCCAGGAAAACAGATGATGGCAATTGATATTGCATTTTAATTTTTGAAGATTGTAGGTGGCTGTGAAGCAAGAAATTGTGTGAAATAAAGATGTACAAAAGCCTGAACCTAATTACAACAGTGAAAAAAATAAAAAAAAGATAAAGGACATTTTCTTGAATTTGAGCTGCTGTTCTGTAGTCAATTATACCAAATGAAATAACATCCCGTTATGATTCATATTCTTCTATTATTTCAAAATATTGTTCACATCTTTTTGATATGGATGTTATTATAAACAACATTTCGACCAAGTACACTGTGGTTATCATCAGGTGTTCACTGATTGGCTGATATCTGATATCTGTTGATTACTATGATTTTTTTTTGTAAAGACAATCCTTATACCAATGTAATTCTCCACAATCAAAACAGGAGTTAGGAGATATATTTTTTTCTTCTTCACTTCATGTTTTTGATGCACTTTTTCAATGTGCAACACATTGCTTATTTCAATATCTTTGGCATCTCAATGAACATTTATAAATTTCTGACAATCTTCTAAGTTTTGCAATGTTAAATTGGGTTCGCTTTCCAATTTAAAAAAAAAATCCTTCTTCGGATTTCAGAGTCTTTTTTTTTTTACACCAACCCTTGCACAAATATCAAGTATTTAAAACTGTCAGGGCTTAATTCAGCCAATTTGAATTTTTCACAATTTTTGTTCATAATGCTCACGAATGTTGTGAAGTCGTCATCTTCGTTTTTCAGTAAATTCATACATTTCCATCTTTGAAGGAACAAAGACGTTTTCATGCTGAAAACTTCCGAAAGCAAAATAACTGTTTAAATGTTAGGTCACTAGTCTTCTTTGGTAATATATAGTTTACGAACTTAGTGTGTTCAGCAGCGCCTAGTTTCCTTAGCAAAAGTCTGACCTTTTTATTGTCGGACCAGTTTGCACAATCAATCTTATACAAATCTTTGTATCTCTGGTAGTGAAATTCTGTAATCGTATTTACGATAGCATCTTCAGAATATCCATTCTTATTACTCATGAAAATTTTCTGTTGTTCTATCAACATGTCAACAAGTTTTCCGAATTTTTGTTTGTACCATTTTTGCTGTGCATCTTTCCATTTGACCATTTCAAGTAGTATTGTTTTAAAGTCTTTCATTTGGATTTTTTCCCAATGAAGCTTTGGTGAATTTTAATGCGAGATTTTGGTGATATCTTTTTTCACCAAAGTTGATTTCCTTGATTTGCAGCCAAATTCTTAACGCCAAAATGTCACACTAGTGACATTTTCTGATTAGGGTAAATCCACGTCACTAAAACCTTGTCAAAATGTTGTGTTGTGACTAATACTTGATGCCAAAACTTTGTAATTTTGGCTAATCCTCATAGCCAAAATGATTAACCTAGGGAAAGTTACTGAATAGAATAAACACACGAAGTTTGGTAATGAACGATGATACATAGGGAAAGAACAACATATATAAGATTTGCCAGTGGTGTGTAGAAGGAGTAGTCAATTGCTAGAAGTGAGTCAAGTGAATTCCACAATGTATCTCCAACTGCAGGATATCTACTAACTGCCCCATACGGTCAGATGTGGCACAAGGCCAAATTTAATGTGAGGTACCCGAGCCCATAGGCTCTGCCAAAAATTCCCTGTAGACCCCATATAAAATGGGGTCAGGTAGCTGTTTCATGATAGCATCATAGCGTCTCCAACTGCAGACCAACATACAGTATTTACTACTTTATATGAATGGGGACATACCCATTATCATTCATAGGTATGCTACAACATAATTAGTTTTATTTTGTTACATGAACACAAATCAAATAAATTAAGAGTTACAAGAAAAAAGTGCTTACCTTTTCATCTGAAAGAACAAGGTCTTCAACAATGTGTCCATCCAATCCAAGGGCATCAGAAATCTAAACAA
Source organism: Acanthosepion esculentum (assembly GCA_964036315.1). Lineage (NCBI taxonomy): Eukaryota > Metazoa > Mollusca > Cephalopoda > Sepiida > Sepiidae > Acanthosepion > Acanthosepion esculentum. Next base: position 43,139,908 of record OZ038488.1, read on the forward strand.
TGAAAAAGTTACACTTTTGATTTGAGCTAAGAATTTATCATAATTTTTTATATGCCTTGTCACCCAGGACGTAGACAATTGTGGCTCTCCACATCTTCCTGTCCCTTGTAGTTCTTAATAAATTTTGTCTTTTTGTTATTTCTCCTAAAACTCTGTTCCACCCATCCATTTACTCAAGTTCATTATGTATCTGTCTATATTGCTGAGATGAGGTATTATGTACACTATTTACATTATTCTGACTATTGTCCTCATCTTTATCGCCCTGTTTATCACAACGTTTTGGCCGTTGTATGCTCCAGCCTTCTTCAGGTGGTTGGAATGTCGAACTGAACCCTTTATTTCGTTCACTGGGGTAGGCAGTTCTAGTTCCATGTGACAGGACCCAAAGAGAGTGAGTTCAATACCTGGTTAAGGCAGTGGAGAACTTGGAGAGCGGAATTGACAGGAGATAACTGACACCCATTAGACATGGCACATGGAACTAGAACAGTCTACCCCAGCGAGTGAAATAAAGGGTTCAGTTAGACATTCCAACCACCTGAAGAAGGCCGGAGCGTACAACGGCTGAAATGTGATAAACATGGCGACAAAGATGAGGACAATAGTGCGAATAATGTAAATAGTGTTCATTATGTATGTTATTGTTTTCCTCTGTCCCTCTTACTTTCAATTTGTCTTGTGAGTATCAGATTTTCCAGGCCCTCTTTCCTCTTTATGTGCCTTAGAAATTTCAACTGTCTTTCCCTGATGCTAAATATAAATTTCCTTTTTGTTTTCATTTTCTCTAAAACTTTGTCGGTTTATGATATTCGCAGCATCCATTTGCAGAACCACATTTCTGTTGTTTCAAGTCTCTTCTTCATCTCTGAAGAGACTATCCAGCATTCACTGTATTTGCTCTTTCACAAAGACCTTTAGGAAAGGTATGAATCCATCTCAGCTATCCCAGCTAGATGGAAGACTGATTTCTCTTGCCTTGGTTGGCAACTGGTCTAGAATTCAAAACTGGTTGGGTATATAAAAGTAGCCACTCCCCTTATAAAAAAGCTACTGGCTATAGAAATCACAGCAGTAATACTCAGTGTGGTAAGGCTGGAAAGTCTACAGGACTCCAATACATGCCTACATAAACTGACTGAATAAGTAGTTAGAGGTCTCTGTCCAGTTATACTAAGTAAATATTCAATATTTGAGTTTGATTCCTTAAGAACCTTCCAGCAGACTTCATTTCTTAATTACTTCTTTTTTCCTATTTAATTTCAATAATCAGTAAATGTAATCAAGTCTCGACACATTTTTCTCCAGTTCTGTATCATAAAACTAGGTTTTTTCTCAATTACCGGCTCATTATCAAGCCTCCTCAATACATCTTGCAAAAATGAGTTAACATCCACCTTGTCACAGATAGATGGATGCAATGTTCATTAGCAAATGGAATTGACAAATTCTGGCTAAGAATCCACACTAATTGCCTTGGAAAAGGTATGAATCCAATACAATTCATAGAAATAAGAATAATTCTGTCTGAATTTCTGGGATAAGGAGTTATCATTATTTACACTATTGTTGTTCTCATCTTTGTTGTTATATCACAAAAGTTTGGCTGTTGTGCCCACCTGCCTTCCTCAGGTGTATATTAGTCTGGATAACCTATAGGGATTTTCGAACTGAACTCTTTATCTAATCTATGGGTGTAGACTGTTCTTGTTCCACTGCTCATGCCTAGGGATATTATTCTTATTTTTATTTAGTATTGTTATTGCTTGACCATTTCCACTGAGTGCAAGTACATACCGCCCAACCCAGGGATTGAACTCACAACCACTATGTTGATGACCGTCATTTTATAAACCAACACTTACCCGAAAAAGCAGGAATGCTACTAGTATGCAGGGGGCTACTGAGAGTAAGAGTGGGGGAAAAGACTTGAGGAAAGGACAGCAGATGAATGGGATTCAAGAAGATGGAGTTCCACAGGTAGTAAGTGTGAGAAAAGAAACAGAGTAGAAGTAGTGGTTGCATTTAACTATTTTGGCAGAAAGGGGGTGGGAGCTAGATTCCAATCTAGTAACACACTTAAATTCATGTAGTCAGGGCACCAAGGAAAAAAGCTTGTCAGAACAGTTGCTATGAAAATATTTGTAGAAAAGACAGAGAGGAGCCACATCAAAGGAAAGTAACTGAAGTCGAGATGCCAGGTCAGGATCGATTACATTACAGATCCTTCTTTGAATATTGTCAAAAACCTTGAGATGAATAGCAGCAGCTCCAGACCAGATATGGTAGCAGTATTCAATGCATGGCCGATTGCTTGATTTAAAAATGTGCAAGATGGATTCTGATGAGAAAACTTTTCTGGAACAATACAGTGACCCAACATTCCTTGCAGTAGATGCAGCTATTGATTAGATGTAGTCACTCCACTTGAAGTCAGTTGAAAATGTGAGGCCAAGGTGCAGTGTGTTGCTCTCAAGGAGATTAGCATTAGCATGCTGATGGAAGGCAGAAAAGTGTGCATATCTGTTACAGTACTTAAATCTTAATTTATGAAATATATATGTATATATATATATATATATATATATATATATATATATATATATTGTGTATATTTAGGCAGTAATTTTTCATTAATGCATATTTCATTAAATAATATAGACAAGTTTTGTCTATTTTAAGTAAGTTCCTTTCATATTGCCTGATAAGCTTAATCACATTATCATTGAAAGACAAAAGGAAAATAAACTATGAAATCTCTACAAATATTCTTAAATGCTTATAACTGATAACAGAAGCCATTGGTTTATACCAACGGCTTCCCATACTTAATACTTCTCGTTTTCACTCTCACATGGTCAGGTGTGACGTCACAAGCTGCGACGCGATTTTCACTTCCGCATCTTGTACACACGAGTTTGTCGTTGCTTTGAAATTTTTCATTCAACAAAAACAGACTATCATTATTGTTTCGTCCGTGTATTGTTTGATATATTGAAATGTAATTGTCATCTTTGATAATGGCTTATGTAAGCCGAAAGATTAGATTGGATTTAATCATGTATCAATATGGTAATTTCCTTTCATCTTTCAATGATAATGTTATTAAGCTTATCAGACAATATGAAAGAAACTTACTTAAAGTAAATAGACAAAACTTGTCTATATTATTTAATGAAACATGCATTAATATTTTTTTTTTTTTTTAAGCATTTCACCCCAAGCAAGGCTGGAAGCCACTAGCACGCAAGGGGTTACAGAAGATTTGGAGTGAGAGCAGATAGGAGTGATAGAGGAAAGTATGTGGAGAAGGATAGTGGATAGATCAAGGCAACTGGTGATGTCGACTGACATTAAATTTGAATAGTTGGAGATTATAGTTGTCAGGGAAACAGGAATAAGGAAGGGAGTTCCACAGGCGAGAGGTGCAAGACATGAAGCTATTGGAGTAGAAGAGACGGCTACATTTAACAGTTTCAACAGTGAAAGGGTGGGAGTGTGATGCCAGCCTCGTAGGACGCTTGAATTCATGGAGTCTGGGAACCAGCGAAAACAGCTCATCAGAGCAATTACCTTGAAAGTATTTGTAAAAAAGACAGAGAGAGGCAACGGCGCATCTGTGAGAGAGCGACTGCAGATGAGATTCCAGATCAGGGCCAATTACATTGCACATATATGTCTCTGGATCTTATCAAGAACCCCAAGGCAAACAGAAGGGTCTCCAGACCATATATGGCAGCAATACTCCATGCAGGGGCGAATGGTTGATTTATAGATTTGAAGGATCGATTCCAGGGAAAAAAATTTCCTGGCCCAGCACAGGGAGCCAACTTTCTTTGCAGTGGATGAAGCAATTGACTCAATGTATTTGTTCTATCTCAGGTCAGCAGTCAGCATGAGACCGAGCAGCCGCAGAGAGGAGCTTTCGAGAAGTTGAGCTTCAAACATTTTAATGGGATGCAGGGAAGGATCTCTGTGGGGATTAATAGAGAGCAGTTTTGTTTTGGGGGCATTAAAGTTAACCAGCCAATTCCTGCCCCAGTTCACAACCGATTGGAGGTCCTTTTCAAGACGAACGGCCAGGTTAATTTTGTCAGTGACACTAGATTTGTTTTTGAGGCAGGAGTAAATTGTGGTGTTGACCGCGTAAATGCCAACTCGGGAATCTATGGTATCTGGAAGATCATTTATGATAAGGAACAGAGTAGGGCCTAGGATGGAGCCTTGAGGAACACCTGCATTCGTGGGATAGGAGCTGGAGGAGAATCCATTGAGAATGACTTTCAATTCACGGTTTGACAAGAATGATTGTATTAGGTCAAACAATCGACCTGGTAATACCATAAACCTGAAGCTTGCAAAGAAGGCTGGCATGCCAAACCCTATCAAATGCTTTGGAGATGTCTAGGACCACGGCACGAGCTTCTCCATTATTATGAAGAGCTTGGTAGACAAATTCAGTGATGGCCGTAAGCACATCAGCTGTAGATCGAGCAAAGCGGAAACCATATTGCTTGTCTGAGAGCAGATCATGGGATGTAAGGTGGTTAACCACTTCAGCATTGATTATGGCTTTGAAAACTTTGCCAAAGAGGGGTAGGAAACTGATAGGATGGTAATTAGAAGGGTCAGAGGGGTTGCCAGAGTGCTTAAAGACAGGAAAAATGGATGAGGACTTCCAGTAGTCAGGAAAACAAGACTCCTTGAGGCAGTAGTTATATAATTTAGAGAGGGCGGGTGCCAGTTCAGGCACACATTTTTTCAAGACAATGGCTGGTATCCTATCTCCAGCACTAACCTTGTTGGGGTCTAAATTAGAGATAATGCCCAATACCAATGCCGGGGTTATGTGCAACCCGCTCAATAGGGCTTCAGTTCTAAGAGAGAAATCGGGTATGGGTACACCGGAAGAGTAATTCATTGAATTGAAAGAAAATTTCTGAGCAAAGCATTCAGCCTTATCAGCAGAGGAGGTCAGGACCTCAAACTGGTTGAACAAAGGAGGTGTATATATATATATATATATATATGTGTGTGTGTGTGTGTCATTTGCAGACGGTACTGCTTTGCTGTTTCGAAGTGCAACTAGACGTCCGAAAGCCTCAAGCCATGATTGAAGCATGACTGATTTAGTGTCAGTCGAAGTTTCTACCCCTAAGCCATCAGTGCTTGGCGGAGAGAAACTGCTAATTCTAGTGTATTGTTTTTACGAAACTAAATAAATGCCAGTCATGCAGAGGGCTCATTTATTTTACCAAAGAGCTTTTCATATTTTTAGTGTAGGCGGATGTAGTTTGTAGAATTAGGCTGTCTTTCAAGAGTGTTCAATCGAAATATATTATCAAGAGATGTATATTGGGCTGGTGGGATTGTAATAAATGGAATTGCCACACAGTACACACAGTACTTTAGCAATTGACTGAAATACTCAATAATTTTGAAGAAAGAAACAAATTTTTCGTAAACTCACAGTCCAAGAAATAGGAGTTATGATAAAACCCCAACATGTGACTCTCAGGAACAAGAGTATCTTCACCACCCAACGGCAAAGTGAAAAAATGTGACCCAAGGGTGGGTTTGAATTATCAAGAATCGGGAGTTGCTGCCTGCTAGGGTGATATTATGGAACAGGACATTAGATATTTGGGTTGTTGGGAGCCATAAAGGCCATGAAGCAAGGTGACTTTCAGCAATGGAGATCCTGTTGAACTGTGTCATCCAATTTCATTTAATGACATGATTTTTGTGATGTAAAGGTGTTCATATTTATTTTTCAATAGTTACCTATTTTGAAGCAATGCGGTAACTCTTGACTCTTGAATAAATGATGGATAGATCAAATGAAATGTTTATCAGATAATTTTTATAAATCAGATTGTGGACTTGTCCATTTACCTTATCCCCCTAGCAACAAGAACATTCCATTTTGCACGCCTACGTGAATCAACTTAACCAATCAAAACCCTATAGTGTTAAACAGCGAATCCTATTGGCTCGCAGCGTGATAATTCAGAAACTTCACGTGGAGAAGTTAAATTGCGCTAAAAACCAACTTGAGCCGATTTCCACACCTAAATCCTTATATAAGGAAGATTTTCAACTGACCAAGTTAGTCAGTCCAGCAAACACAGAGAAACGCTGATCGAATCCACGCAACTTACGACTGTAATTTTCTCGCGTGAAAAGAACACAACTGACTGACTCACAAACTCGACTCGAAGATTTCTCTGTAAATTACAATGAATTTCAAATTACGAGATTTTACTTATCCAAAGTGATTATTCAACACTCACTATAACTTAAGTAAAAAACTATTATTGAACATAACACATACAGTTACAGTTAATACAGTTAAAGGTAGACTACTTTTGCTAACTTCATTCTAAACAGTACAAAACGATACGAACATTAAAAAACGTTGTTTAAACATTAATTCTAATTCCTTGTGGACTGTAATGCAAACATACCAACACACCAAAAAAAATAAGTAAACCTTCGTCCACTAACCAACACAAGACATAAAATACATTGAAGCAACATTTTGTAAATAATCTTTAAATTGTACATAAATGCATTTGTTTGTTTGAATTGCATACGTGTTTTTGTCTTATTTTATATTGTAAAATATTTATTGTTGTGGATGCATGAACAGATCACACAACCTGATAAAACAAATCCTTCTGATAACTTCTAATGCTCAAGCAAAATCCTAGTTCATACCGCACATCCCCAACAAGACCATAAGACTGGCTCACTGTTATAAACTGATAATACCAGATCATTTTATATACTGCATAACAATATAAAATCATTTTTACATACTGGATATAACGATAACTAAAATATTTGTTTCATTTTTCATAAAGATAAAATACCGGATCATTTTTATGAAACAGATCATAAGACTGGATCACTGTTATAAACCTTTAGTACCATATCATTTTATATACTGGATAATAATATATCATTTTTATATATCAGATCTCAATATCGGATCATTTTTATAGACCAGATATAAGTAAAATACTGGACGATTTTTCATAATGCTAATTAAAATCCCAGATCATAAGTGATAAACCTATAGTACCATCTTTTATATACTGGATAATAATATTGGATCATGATATTGGGTCATTTTTATATACTGGATAATAATAATAATGGATTATTTTTATATACCGAATCATTTTTATAAATCTGTAATTCTGGATCATTTTTATAAACCAGATCATAATACTGGATCACTGTCATAATACTATAGTAGTGTGTGGATCTATTATGCAGGAACATACAAAAATACAAATCACATACAACGCCAAGCATTCATTGGTTAATTAATCACCACTACGTTATTATAGACAATATACAAATCGCAGCAATGCGACAATTTTGTAATTGCTCTATTTTTAAGTAGTTAATTTTGTGCACTTTTGGGAGAAACAGATTACAGAAGCTTTCTTAAATCTCCCCAAAGCTTGCTCGCTGATTGGTCGATGCCAGCCAATCAGATCATTTGCACGTGAAGAATAATTCTTCCCATGCAGCAATTTGGAGCCTACAGTCACTTATTTAAGCTAAGGTCTTTTTCATCTCATCAGTGAGAAATTCAACTGTCAAACAAATCCATGACAGTTGAAACCATGCACCAACTTTCTCACTCACACACACCACTCACATGCGGAACATACCTTGTATACACTCACATAAACTCTTCTTACACAGCAATATCTTTCAAGAACAATCATTACAAGAGACTCATGAACATTCTTCCAGTGAACTTTGGAACACTAAAATAACAATTAAAGAGAGACAACTCTTGGTTAATTCAACCTTTTCTTACTTAAATGCATGCTTTCCTTCACATCTTTGTTTGATATTGTACATCTTGTTAAATACATATTTTATGTGTAACAATGTCTTTTGCTTATCCTTTTCTGCAGATTATTTTTATTTAAATTTTATAATAATGTATTTTACAGTAAGCATTAATAGGTTAATTTAAATTAAATTTTAGATTAAATAAAAAAGTTTTTTAAAAAAAGTGTTTCATTTAACAATAGTTAAAAAATGTTTTTCTTCACAAAGATTTAAAGTCTCCATTAAAAAACATTAGTGAAAAACCAGAAACAAACAAAAATGAACTACAGTTTGAATGAAAGATGTAAGTAAAATACCTTGATAAGCTCTATAGCTTCATATTGTCAACTGACTATACAAAATTATTGATTTGTAAAGTCTACTTTAGTAGAATAGGAAAGAAAATTACAATCTAGACCAGATCATAAATAAAGATATGGACAGATTATAAAAGTGAAAAGATCATAAATTACCTTTACAAAAAAAATATCAGCATACCACTTTTCTTACTAATTCATTACATTTGACTCAGCTGGATTATACAAATACAGGTCATAACATAGCAAATTATCCTGTTTACTTTTTGTAATATCAAAAGCAAACTACAATCTCCAGCATAACACAAATTTACAGACAGATGTTTACTGACAGAGTGAAGAACAAATATAAGAATTTAGAAGTCAGGATTTCAAAATGAAACACCTTAAGAGACGTCTTAGCAACATCAGTGCATAAGATCATCTCAAAGATAGAGAGAAAATAAAAAGAAAAGAAAACATGAAATTCTCAAGCTGATGTACAAGAGACAGCAAACAATGTCAAGCAATGGCACAGAATAGAGAAGTGCATTTGTGTGTAAGGGAATATACTGAACGTAACTTAAATTGGAACCCAGCTCTCCGATTAACAACTCGAGCCATTATCTATTACACCACCCACACATCCAAGCTTACAGCACCTGGTATTCACAATCCAGGTACTGATTGGTCTGTATGTTGCTTAACTTTGGTGATTGTAAGCCGGCTAAACAAAGCATGAAGATATAGGAATATGTTGAAAACAAAGAAAAGCATGCTGAACTCTTACATCTTATCTATCGTCTGTAAATGATGGAGAATTTTCTTACAAATGAAGATATGACAGAATTATGGTTCTAGAGAAGGATTTGAAGAGAGAAGTTGAGAGAAAGATTTTTGAAATTTCTAGGACATATAATGAAAGAGGGCTTGGTGAATTCAATACACACAGGATATACTGAGGGAAAGGGGATATAGCCTAAATGTGTTCATGCCTTTTCCAAGAGCATTAGTACAAAATTAAAAATTATCACAGCTGGAATTTGAAATTGAATCAGCAATTTCATTTTCGGGAGGCTCTTAACTTTTATTCCACTGTATGTCCCTATTTACAAAAGTACTAAAATAATGGCTTACCTGTTTAAAAAGGAACTGATGCCTATGGTCAAGCTGCAAGATAGAGAAAAATGAATCAAAAGTCAATACAAAATATTAAAAGACAAACTGTTTAAGATAAAAAGACCATTTTGATTAGCATCAGTTAAACTTCTGTGAAATATCTGACAATAAGTGCAGAAAGTGAATTATTTTTTAAAATCCGAGCATTCCTTGAAATATTTTCATAAATAAAAGAAAGGGTTCACCAGACTCCCTAGTTGCAGGGGAACCACTATGTCATGTACTCTATTTACACAGCTTCTTTCTAAGGGTTGTTGCTTTGTGGAACTGACTCCCAGAATGATGCTTCTCCAACTACAATCAATTGTCAAGTCTTGGGGTAAAAAAGATAATGCATAAACCCAGTTTATGGGTTTTATTAAAACAAAAAAACAAAAAATTGCAAAGAGAGTATGTAGTAATAGTGGTGTCATGGAAATAACCATCCATTTGACACATCATTTTGTGTTGGTACAAATGCAATACTTCACCAAAAAACATTATGATAAAAAGACAAAAAAATATATGGCAAAGAATTAAGTGAAAAATAAATTGCCAAATTTTCATTTTTAAAATTATGTAATATCTGAAGTCAAGATTGAAAAGTTTTTACAAAAAACACAGGATCAAAATGGCAAACTCCAGTCATTAATAAAATTTGGCACAAAAACATCTTGTTTCTCATCCCATAAAGTAGACTGCTGCAAATTACTTCTGGGCTTCTTTTACCAACTCTAAATATGGAGATATTTTGATGATTTACTCATTAGCAGATATACAATCAACTCACGCTATTTGCATGAAGAATATATGTATGTATATATTTTTAATCATTTCACTCCAAGTAAAACAATAAAGCCACTAGCACACAAGAGAGTTTACTAAGTGTTAGAGAATATGAAAAAAAAAAACTACTATTAAGGAGAGAGAACAATAAAAGAGAATTTAGAAGACAGAAGATAATGATCGACATTGCATTTAAATTTTTGAAGATCAAAGTTGACTGGGGACCAAGAAGCCGGAAGAGAGTTCCACAAGCAAGAAGTGCAATAAAAGAAACTGTTAGCATAAAACTTATGGTTACATGTAACCATTTCAACTGTAAATTGATGGAACCTTGCTGGTAACCTAGTAGATACCATAGACAAAAGTTCATCAGAACTATTGATGAAAGTATTTGTAAATATGACTCAAGGAAGCTACATTAAGGTGGTGGGAATGAGGCTAAAGCCGAGATATCAGATCAGGACCAGTAACATTTCAGATTCTTCTTTGAATTTTATCAAGAATTTCTGAATATATAGCAGGAGCAGCAGACTAGATGCAGCAGTAATATTCTTTCAGGAAAATAGGCTTCTCAACTCCAGTAGCTGTTATTGCTCTTTCCACTACTGATGAGAGTTTCCTTCCTAACTTTTTATTCCAAGCAGTGTGGAATGTCAACACCTTGATCATTTCGTTATTTTCTCTGAGTTACATGTGCTATTCATTTTAGTTGTTACTGATATTGAAAGTCCTCAAGTAAAGGTAGTTTCTCTTATTTGGTAAAGTTCTTAGCGATTCTGTATTTTGTTTTTATATATCTATTTTTATTATTTTTTTTAACATTTTATCCCAATCAAGGCAATAAAGCCACTAGGATGCAAGAGGTTACTAAGTGTTAGAGATTATGAGAAAACCTACTATTAAGGGGAGAGGACAATAAAAGAATAAGAATTTAGAAGACAGAAGTCAGTGAGTAACATTGCATTTAAATTTTTGACGATCAAAAGGTGACTAGGAAGCAAGAAGCTGGGAGAGAGTTCCACAAGCGAGAAGTGCAATAAAAGAAACTTAGCATAAAACTTATGGTTACATCTAGACATTTCAACAGTAAAATGATGAAACCTAGTTGCCAATCTAGTACTGTGCTTAAATTCATAAAGTCTAGACACCATAGAGGAAAGGTCATCAGAACAATCAGACACAGTGAATCAACTTTCTTAGCTGCAGACTTAGCAATTGACTCATGTTACAGGCCAATTCCTGCAACACAAAATTTAAAAAGAAAAGATTAAAAAAGCAACTTGTTGTCAAAGGATATGACCATGGTTTGCCACTCCATACTGGACGATTTCTCTTACAGGGCCAAATACATGGATGAGGGGAAAAAAGGGTTTGGTTTGTTTTATAACAGATCAACCTCAATGGGTTATTTAAAACTGACAAAATTTTCATTATTGGTAATATTTTTTTCAAAAAATCTATTTCTGGTTGGTTGGTTGTTTTGTTTTATGGCATATCAACCTCACTGGGTCATTTAATGCCAACAAAATTTTTATTGCTGGTAATATTTTTTTCCTTCATAAATCTATTTTTGGTAATATTTTTTTCCTCAATAAATCTATTTTTGGTAATATTTTTAATAGTATTTCTGGTATTAAAATCTATTTTTACACTTTCACAATGTTTTGACCCCAGTTTGGGGGTTAACTATTTGCCCATAGCTGGGACCCTAACAGGTACTACCACCCCAGGTCAGGGTGAACCTGGGAACACCAGCAATTAAGAGGTGGTTCCATGCTTCTCAAAACCTCCTGATCAAAGGCCTTGCTGTTGGATTTAGTTTATCGTCTTACCCAAGATGGAGAAATAACAGTAACAAACAACAAATGCCAATATATAATTTTATAAGATTTAATTATAACAAGACAATACAGGAAAACATTAATGCAAGGTAGTGTGTAGAAAAATGCTTGCTATACATTTGTGTGGAAAGATATATACGTTATATATCTGATATGAATAGTCAAAGTCCACTTAACTTTAGTCCTTTGTCTAAAATAAAATAGGGTTTTCTCTTTTCCCTCTCTTTCTTTTGCTTTCTATTTCTTTTTGCTTTTTTTACTTTTAGTTCAGTTCGTTTTGCTTGTGCAGAGATATCTTTTGATATGTTATTCATTCTTCACTGTTATGAGTTTTGACCCCAAGTGTTGATCGTTTACTCTTCCTATATTCAGCAATGGGGAATTCTTTGTTCAGGTAGGAAGGTTCAGCGCCATATAAGTCATAGTTTGTGTTCAATTGAGTGAGTTACACATGTCTGTCTGTCAGGTGATTATCATGCTTAGTAATTCACCTGTGCATTTGCTATATGTAACAGTGTCTTGAGTTGAATTGGAATTTGTCTTCATTGTGCAATTTCCTTTGCTTGATGGCAATGAGTAAAAGAGATGTTACTCATATTCCAACTGATTCCTTTCATTATTTTCCTGTTCAATATTTCGTACTTGATCATGTAATTCTGTGTGTGTGTGTGTGTGTGTGTGTGTGTGTGAGAAGCTATTTTTAGATCTCACTTGGGCCTGTTGCTAGGTCAGCAGCCTGTCTGATCTAATTGTTGTTGTAGTCAGTGACTACTATAACAGATTGAAAGAGAGAGGGTGAGTGAATATACTATATTATAGAGACATGGAAAGAGGGAAGGTTCACTAAGTGTAAAATGTGCATGGTTAGTGGGTGTTAGCTGCAAAATGATATAACACTCAATATACTCTTTCCACTTCATATCCATGGAAAATGTTAGTCCTAGAAACCATAATGAGTCACACTTCTGGAGGTTAACATTAGCTATGATGGAAGTTAAAAAGGGTTCTCTCAGATGATTAAAAGAGTAGTTTCATTTTGGAGGCATTAAAATTAATAAGCTATTCCTTGCTCCATTTAACAGATTGTAGGTCATTTTGGTTTAGAATTAAGTATTGATACTAAAGAGTAATATTTTCCTTCACAGTTAATTTATTTAGTGAGAGAGCACTACACTAACAAAGTGATACTAGTTTACAAATATACGAAGGCTAATATACTTGTTTGTGAAGAAAAACTTTAAAAATCAGAAAAAACAAATTAAACAGATGCAAATTATTATGCCCACATTAAAACATATTCTATTAATTTATCAGCTTCAGGCAAAGTGAACATCTTTTTTTTTTGTCTATTTCTGAGATGAGATATTGTAACTATTTACATTGTTATGACTGTTGTCCTCATCTTTATTGTCATATACATAACCGGGTATTGAACTCACACTCGTTGGGTCCTGTCACTGGATCTAACTAATGCCTTTATCCACTGTGCCATGTGTCCTTGTCCTGGTTAAGGCAGTGCAGAACTTTCAGAGGGAAATTAACAGGTGATAACTGATAACTGATATCCATTAAAAACATGGCACGTGGAACTAGAACAGTCTACCCCAGTGAGCGAAATAAAGGGTTCAGTTCGACATTCCATCCACCTGAAGAAGGCCGGAGCGTACAACAGCCGAAACGTAATAAATATGGCGACAAAGATGAGTTCAATAGTCCAAATAATGTAAATAATGTACATAATACCTCAGAGATATAGACTGATCAGAATAGTTATTTATTCATAATTATTATTTATGTTGAGAATACCATGAACTAAACATGTGAGCAATGACAAAGTTCTAGAGACAAGGGAAACAAAAAGAACACTTATACTTATTAATAGAACATAAATGAGGAAAGTGAACTTAGAAAATTTGATACTCACAAGATAGATTGAAGGCAAGAGGGATAGAGGAAAACAACACATAGCCAACTTGGTGAGCTTGAGTAAATGGATGTCGGAGCAGGTTTTGAGAGAGACAACCGAAAGACAAAATTTATTAAGCGCTACAAAGAGCAGGAAGTTGTGGAGAGTCATGATCATCAATGTCCTGAAGGAGCATGGTATATCAAAGAAGAAATATATAATTTTTGTCTGAATTTCTAGAATGATCAGTTATTTACATTCGGACTATTTTAGTCATCTTGTTGTTATCACAACATTTCAGCTGTTGTATATCGAGCTGGGTAATCTATAGGGAATTCTTAACTGAACCCTTTATTTAATTAACAGGAGTCGACTGTTCTCATTCCACTGGCCATGTCTAGGGATATTGTCTAGTTCTTATTTTATTTAGTATTGTTCAGTTATCACTCATCTGTTTTCACTTAGTGCAAGTACACACTGCCTAACTCACAACCACGATGTCACTAAATTCACAAACCTACACTTTTACCCACTAGGCTATTGCCTCATGGGACACTTTGCTAGAGTAAACTTAGAGCTTTAAACCAAACCTTGGCTGCTAATTATGTAGAAGGTGCAGGAAGGATGACACAGTTTGTCTACCTTATGTCAAGGGCTTATTGGAAAAGTTCCAGAAGATCTGCAGTCCATACAAAATCAGGACAATATTTGGAAGTAGTTCCATGTTATGGAGAAATTTTTGCCAAGTAGATGAGTAGGACTATAGTGTAAATAATTCTATCATATTTGAAAAAGAGTGGAAACATTACTGCCAGCTATAGGATAGTTGTTTGCACAAATGCTTACTTGCCTATTGTCTGCCTTGACAAGCCAACGACAAAAAATGTTTATAAAAATATATGCCAATGGCGGAGAGCAATGGAATGTAAAAGCAAACATTTTTTTAATCAATTCACCCTAAGAAAGGTGATAATGTCAGACGCAAAGAGCTACTGGAAGTGAAAAAGAGATAAAACTGGAGAAGGATCTGGAAACCTAATAATAGTATGAATTTCAGATTTTAGGCAGAGGTGTTAGATATATAGAGTAGCTATAGAATTTTAGAAGGAACCGGAAACCCAATCCTAAACAGGAAACAACAGATAAACCACTACTCCTGTTCAAAAGACTGGGGAGGAGTGTGAACTGAACGATAGGTGAACATAGATAATACAATTGAGGAAAAATTAAATAGTAAAAATTTCAGAATTCAGCCAGAGAATATTTGAAGTAGAATTTAGAAGGAACTCAATCCTAAACAGGAAACAACAGATAAACCACTACTCCTGTTCAAAAGATCATCAACCAATTCAGGGGAAAGTTGAACTTAGTTCACAAATTGTTTTTCTTTTTTATTTTCTCTCAAAGAAGTAACTGATCTGTCTCAACTCACACACCTCTACTAATCTCCTAAAAACACATGTATGATCATGAATAAATTCCATCTGTTTTAAAGAAGCTTTTAGCATTTTCCTCTTGAAACCTTTCAAGATCATTTTCTTTTTAAACTTGAATGGCAAGGCAGTTTATATTTTAAAATATATAGTACCTATCTAAAATCAGTTAATAATAAATTACTGCTTGAAGAGCGGGGGGATAGTTTCTTATCAGGTCAGCCCATTTTTCATTGCGGATTTAATTTACATAAATTTTTGATTATGACTGGGAAAAACTTTGGTCCAACATTGCTGCTACTTTCTTTCTCTTCATCTGCCATGGTATCAAGACATTTGTCAAAAAGCTTGGATTTATCGGTATGCTCATTTGAATGGAATATGGTGCAAGGCCGATTTTGGGTTAGCAAAGAAACTAGTCATTATCTGAAAATTTCTCGGACACATAATGAGGGCTTAGAGAATTAGACACTTACAAAATATAATGAAGGACAAAAGTTAACAAAATATAACCTATCTAAGAAGCTTTTGTAAATAGATGGCAGAACAGAGACTGGGAGAGATAGTAAAGAGACAAACATAGCTAAGAGCTACAAAGGATAGGAAGTTGTAGAGAGCCATAATCACTGCCATCCTATAATCTACGTGTAGTTATGTGTGTACTATGTCCCTTCAGGATATGGGCAATCATGGTTCTCTACAGCTTCCTTTCTTTTGTTTTCAATGATACACCTTTCAGAGCTGATGACCTTAAGGAACTTTTTGAAAATACCAAACTGACTGAGATTGGCTTCTAGAAAAGAATATAAAGTTTACAAGCTGTTTCTGTACGGTTTATACTTGGAAAAGTCAGACAATCTATTTTTAAGGAAATGGTTTATTATGGTTTGTGCAAGTTATATCTGGAAAAAAACATTGTTATATTTACTATGATCTTCAAAAATTCAAATGCCTCTGTCACAGTAGTAATAAAGATTGCTTTAAAAAAAAAATATATATATATATATATATATATATATATATAGTGCACACATACACAAAAGTTTATGTGCCTTACAATTTCCTCAATACTCTTCTCATATATATATATATATATATATATATATATATATATATATGTATGTATATATATATATGTATATATATATTGATGCATGTTTCATTAAATAATATAGACAAGTGTTGTCTATTTATTTTATGTAAATTCTTTTCATATCGTCTGATAAGCTTAATAACATTATCATTAAACGAAGAAAGAAAATCACAATGTTGATACATATTTTTTAATCCTATCTAAGCTTTCGGCTTACATATGCCATTATCATACATGACAATTACATTACAATACATTAAGCAATACATGGACAAAACAGTGATGATAGTCTGTTTCTGTTTACATGGAAGATTTCCAAGCAATGACAAACTTGTGCATACAAGATGCTGGAAGTGAAAATTGCACCGCAGCTCATGACGTCACACATGACCACGCGAGAGTGAAAACGAGAAGTGTTAAGTATGGAAAGCCGTTCGTATGAACCAATGGCTTCTGTTACCAATTATAGGCATTTAAGTATATTTGTGGAGATTTCATAGTTTATTTTGTTCAGGTTAGGTTTCAACTGTTTTATGTATATAGCTTCAAGATTTTTTAGTTTTTGTTTATTGTTTTCATGTTTAATTATAGTTGTGTTTTTAACAAGGATTTTCCGGAATTGTGTATGCGGCCAGGCATGTTGTTTTAAATGCATAAAAATGTTAGAGTTATCATTCAAATGTAATGTCAAGCATCTATCAACACTTGTAATTATAAATGTAGCCTTGTGAAAAGGCAAATTGAAATAGCCAAGGAAAAAATTGAACACCCTTAACAGCAACGAACAGGACAGCTACGATAAACTAAAGGATATAACTACCCCAGACCAACTGGAGGAAATTACAACAATTGTCTATAGTATTTAATGAAACATGCATCAATGAAAAAATGCTGCCTAAATACACACTATATATATATATATATATATATATATATATATATATATATATGTGTGTGTGTGTGTGTGTGTGTGTGTGTGTGTGTGTGTGTGTGTGTGTGTGTATATTCTACCAGTGTATTTATTGAAGATAATACTTTTAAGGCAAGTAGTTTTAAAATTAAAGTGCTCATTATGTAGAGAGAGCATTAATAGTAATAAAACCAAATGCATGCTCAAATTATCTGTCCTTACTCAGAGTTTTGCAGAGATAACACCTCATCAGTGGGGGGGACATATTAGTAAAATTATATTTTAACTTATCTCTGCAATACTCAGAGTAGGTACAGGTCAACTGAACATTTGTGTGTGTATGTATATATATATATATATATATATATATATATATAAAATAGTGGTATTGCTAGCACAAAAATAATCTACAGTATATAGATACAGTGTGTGTTCTTAATACAATCAGACCATCACAAACTATGCAGTTAAATCTTTTATGTACATGACCCTTCTTGCTTTCTTTTCATGGTTAGTATATATATATATATGTATACCTATTTGTGTAAAGTCTCTTCAATATATATGTGGCTCATTTTCAGGTATCTGTATTGACTACACACATTTCATCCCAAGTGATAGTCAAGTATGAACAAGTCCTAACAGTTATCTGTTTGGCATTCTATGCTTGGTGTATGTCAATACTGAAAGCAGACACCTGACGTAGGTAAACTAACTTTTCAAAATGAAGAGAGAGAGAGAGATCAAAAACTACCTGCCTTGACATGGCGAACTACCTGTTCACCTTTACAGATGAATTGATAGCTATTGCCGACTTGGCTACTGACTGACCCTCACACTGCCAAATCTATATTTTTTACCTTCAAGGCAAGAATGATTTTTCACCCCTGCCCACCATTGTGTTTATCTTATTTATAATTGAGCCAGTGACAGAAATCATGCATGGAGGGGAAAGAGACTTGGGTTTTGCTTGTCTTTCTTGATTGGGTCAAACTTCAATCTTTAAATCTGATGTTCTGAATAACGTGGTTAGTTTAATTAATTATTTAAGTTGTCATGATTAAATTACGTGACTGTTTTTAGCTCAGATAAGAAAGAGACTTTGTGTTGTTGTTGTTTTATTACTGTTTTTACGTATGGGTATGTATATATCATTTTGTCATAGCTGAATTTTATGATGTCATTGAATGACATTTATCTACTCCCGAAAATAATATACTTACATACATTAAACTGATCTAAGATCAATTTCACATGAGAATTTTTAGTAATGCCCCCATTTCACCTAACAATGTCATTTCTTAAATGTAATCTTTGAAAATATATTTGTGGCATCTTGTAGAACAGCAGACATCAGGAAATATTTTGATTTTTCTACTTAATTGTAACAAGACAACCATTGACTCATTGGGACATACAGGAAAATGAATTTAAAAAAAAAAAAAAAAAATTGCTCCCTTGCAGTCTTGATTGGAGGACAGTTTATTAAGAGCTACACGGGATAGGAAGTTGTGGAGAGTCATGATCCCATGTTCTGAGGGGACATGGCACAAACAAGAGGAAAAACATAAATGAATAAGGAATTAAAAAAAAGAAAAAATTAAATGCCATGCCATATAGGCGATCGCAGTTCTCCACAAAATATTCTTTATTATCTCGGAAGTGCTAAGCGCGTTCTTAGGAAAGATGCTGTAGTAGTTTCCCATTGCTTTCTCGAAGGCTTGAAAATCAGATTTTTCTTTCTCTTAGAAACCCATCTGCCTTGCTATTTAATCTACTGCTGGAGAAAGATGGCTCCATGCCTTTTCCAAGGACGTTAGCATGAAGTGAATAAAACAGAATTAAATGGAAACTGAACTTAGCATACCAAATTCACTTTCCACACATAACTGGTGCACTGTTCATGCTTCCAAAGTCTAGTAAAAGTCAAAACAATTCTTAAAAAAAAAAAAAAAAAAAAAAAAAAAAAAATCAAAATCAATCTTTACAAAGCCAGAATTAATAATAAAAAGGTCCCAAAATCTAAACTGAATAGAGATGGGTCCTAGCAGGCTATTTTGCCTTAGACACACCACTTCCACTATGGCTGCAGTACATGTGGTGCCATTACAACCCTAATGAGCTACAGGAATTGTGACATGTTGCAAGACTTTGTGGTCTTGTTTTCTCATTGATACTTTTATTTTTATGAGAACTTCATTACTTTCAATATGATAAAGATTTTAGTAAAATTGGAAATACAAAAACCTCAGTTTCCAAGTAAGTATGCTAATATATTGTTTTGCATTTCCTGGGGTGGGGAAACACAAAAACTTAATTCTGTAATGTGATATTGCATCAACAGCAAAATTAAAACACAATAATATTCCCAGTGTTTGCCCATCCCTCGAGTTTTCTCACTTAAATATGAAGCTCTTTATAAGACACTATCACGTTGCTTTATTAATCACTACAGCTTGTTTTAACAACACATCTTGTCTAGAAGACACGTGAAAGTAACTTGTGTTTGAGAATGACTTAGAAAGGGACAACTTTGGATAAATCTATAATAGTAGCACTGAATTGCTATAGAAGTGTTGTAACCTAGGAAAAGGTTACTGAATAACCAAAATGAAGGTTAGAAATGGTTTGTTTTGTTTTACGCAACATCAATCTCAATGGGTCATTTAATGCCAACAAATTTTTTTTTCCTGGTAATACTTTTGTTTTGTCAAAAATCTATTTCTGTTAATATTTTTTCCTGAAAAATGTATAGCTGGTAATATTATTTTTTCAAAAACATATAGCCAGCAACACTATTCTTTCAAAAAAAACAAAACATATAGCTGGTGATGTAGTTTATCATCATACCCGGGACGCGGATGTAGTTTATCGTCATACCCGGGACGCGGATGTAGTCTGGGTGTTAACTATTTGCCCATAGCTAGGACCCTAACAAGTGCTACCACCCTGGGTCAGGGTGGACCTGGGAACACCAGCAATTAAGAGGTGGTTCCATGCTCCTCAAAACCTCCTCATCAGAGGCCTTGCTGTTGGATGTAGTTTATCATCTTACCCAGGACAGAGGTTAGAAATGAAACAATAATATTTATAACAGAAACAACATACAAGATTTGCCAGCGGCGTGTAGTAAGTAATGAACTGATAGCAGTGAGCTAGAAGTGAATCAAGGTGAATCCCAAGTGGAATACCACAGTGAAGATATTCACTAACCTCACCATGCAGGTCAGATGTGGCACAAGGCCAAATTATTGTGGGGTTTCCGAGCCCATATGCTTGGGCAAAATTTCCCCATAGACACCATATAAATGGGCTTGGGTAGCTGCCTACCACCCCAGACAAGAGACTGCCTTTTGGCATAGCCCTGTTTGGGTTCCTCTTTGACAGAGTTTGACAAGCACACTGTGGAAGACTACAGTAAATATATTCACCTACTGCCTCATGTGGTCGGATGCGGCACAAGGCCAAGTTTATTGTGGGGTATCCGAGCCTGTAGGCCCAGTCAAAAATTCCCCATAGATCCCATACAAACGTGTTTGGGTAGCTATCTACATACGCCAGACAAGACTCTGCCCTTTGGCATAGCCTTGTCTGGGTTCCTGTCTACCCAGAGGCTGAGAGTTTGACCAGCACACTATGGAAGACCACAGTGAAGATATTCACTAACCACCCCACGTGGTTGGATGTGACACAAAGCCAAATTTATTGTGGGGTATCCGAGCCCATTGGCTTGGACAAAAATATCCCCCGTAGACCCCGTAAAAACAGAGTCAGGTAGCTGTCTACCACCCCAGATGAGACACTGCCCTTTGGCATAGCCTCGTCTGGGTTCCTCTCTACACAGAGGCAGAGACTTTGACAAGCACACTGTGGAAGACCACAGTGAATCCAACATACAGTGTATTCCACTGTATTTATAAAGATTGGGACATACCCATTATAGTCCATAGGGATTGTATAACAAGGAGAAAATTTAAATTTTTAAGGCAAAGCAGTTAACTCCTGATTTTTATTAAAAATATTATAAAGAAATAAAATTCTAACAGAAACAATTATACTATATTTATTTTCTAATGTTTCATATTTTTGATGTGGTAAAAAATTGCAGTTTTTTTTCCCCAAAAATAAGTTTTAAAAATTTGCATAACATACAGGAATTCAGTTTGCTGTATGGCATAGATAAACTTCTGGGGTTAGCATAGGCTAATAAAAACCCTTACCTTCACACAATTTTTTTGACTTATTTCAGGAAAATCTGTGTCTTTGCAAGCAAATATGATAATTGTGTATATTTTTTGATTGAATTACATATAATTTTTTAAAATGATATATATATATATATATATATATATATATATATATACACACACACACAAAGTTCCAAAAGACAATGCATTGACAATAACCAGAGTCCTTGCAAATACTGTGCTCAACATCATTAAAGTTGTTAGGATATCGGTTAGAATGTCTATCTTGTAATATTATTAAATCGGCATTTGGTAATAGTTCTGGAAATGTTTTTGCTAGGAACTACAATAGCTGACATTCCTGGGATAAATAATGAGGAAAGAAGTTTTAGAGAATTTGATATTCACAGGACATATTAAAGGCAAGAGGGAAACAGTAACCCAACAACCTTGTTTTAATGGATGGAAGAACAGGGGCTTGGAGGGATAATCAAGAGGTAAAACACTTCTTTGAGTTACAAAGGATAGGAAGTTAAGGTGAGCCATGATCATTCCCATAAAGAATAAACAGTAGTGTCAATTTAGGTACATGAATGTAGTAACTTTAAACTAAGAATTACTTTTATTTGCACTATGTTGTATAGGAATAAAGTGTTGCTGCCGACACCGGAGTTTGAACATGGATCGCTAGAGAGCAAACACAGGTGATTCCATTTTTGAATTAAGTGGATCACATGGCCATGGGGAAAACGTGTAAGTAGGAAGTAGCATGATGTCTAAATGATCACTATTTCTACTCTATCCTCTATTAATAAACAGTTTGCAATTCTCTTCTCTATGCTATTCTCTATACTGATCACTATATGGATTACTATTCAGTGGTTACATTTAGAGCGAGTATTATCAAGTAAGTACTATTATTGCGAGTGACACCAGTATTGTTCAATGGTATTACTATAGTTATATCTGTGATTACAAAGTTTATACTACATCGAGCATTACGAAAGTGGCGACGAGCGTTCGTTGACATCGC
The DNA here is from genome assembly GCA_964036315.1 of Acanthosepion esculentum. Classification (NCBI taxonomy): domain Eukaryota; kingdom Metazoa; phylum Mollusca; class Cephalopoda; order Sepiida; family Sepiidae; genus Acanthosepion; species Acanthosepion esculentum. The sequence goes on from OZ038488.1 coordinate 43,162,408, forward strand.
AAAAAGTGTTGACGAGCATTCGTTGACATCGCAAAAAGTGTTGACGAGCGTTCGTTGACATCGCAAAAAGTGTTGACGAGCGTTCGTTGACATCGCAAAACACTATATTCAGACTATCATTAATTTTTATCATGTTTCAGCCATTATGCCCTCTGGCCTTCCTCAGGTTTATATTGATCTGAGTAACCTACAGGGAACTCCAAACTGAACCCTTTATTTAATTTACAGTGGGTAGACTGTTCTCATTTCACTGCTCATGTCCAGGGATATCATTTAGTTCTTATTTTATTTAGTACTGTTCAGTTAATGCTCACCCATTTACACTTAGTGCAAGTACACACAACCCAACAGAGGGATTGAACTCACTACAACTATGTCACCAAATTCACAAACAAAACAGTTTCACCCATGGGATAATTACTGGAGTAAACTTAGAGCTTTAAACCTAACCTTTTGCTGATGAGGCTTCAACTGCTGATAAGAACTAGATAATATCCCTAGACATAGTCACATAGATTAAATAAAAGGTTCAGAATTCCCTCTTGGTTACTCAGATTGAGATGCACATGATGATGGTCGGAGGGCACAATGGCTGAAATGTTGTAGTAAAAACAACAAAGATGAGGACAATAGTTCAAAGTTGGGAAGGATATTAGAATAATCAGGAACCTATAGTGGCAGCAAACCACCTGCACATGGATAGAAAATGAGTTCAGCAGATATACAAAAATAGAAAGGGGTGTAAGACAAGGATGTGTCTTCTCACCAGACTTATTCAACCAATACAGTGAGGTGATACTAAGAGAACTAAAAGTCCTACCAGGATACATTACTGATAGCCACAATATTAATAATATGCAGATGACACCATGTTGATAGCATATATAAAGGCGGGGGGTGACTACAAAAACTCCTACAGAAGGCAGAAGGAAAGCAAGAAAAAAAAAAGGAATTAAATATCAATTGCAGGAAGACTGAATGCATGGTTGTTAGAAAAAGGATGAGCCCGAAGTGTGAATTGCAAATTGTAGATACCAAAATCAAACAAGTGTGGAAATTTAAATATCTGAAAAGTGTTTTAACAGAGGATGGAAAGTATGACAATGAAATCCAAAGGCGTATTGGGATAGCCAAAGGTGTATTCCAAAAGCTAAGCAGAGTATTAAGAAATAAAAAAATTTCCTTAGAAACAGGGAAGTACTAAACTGTTATGTGATGTCTGTCCTCCTGTATGGCAGTGAGTGCTGGACATTTTCAGAGATTAAGAAGAGAACTGAAGCAATAGAAATATGCTTCTAAAAGGGGAACTAATCAGCTATTTTAGCGATAGATAGATAGATAGATAGATAGATAGATAGATAGATAGATAGATAGATATTCAGTCAATTTAGTTTTTGAAATATAGCATTAAGTATTTTCCTTACCAAAAATATTAAACTTAATCTATTAGCTTGACATTAAAACTAAAATAAAAGCTTCAAGAAAGATTTTTCATTTTAAAAAATTCATTTTAAACCTTAGGTATTGTGCATTTAATGTTATATTTTTTTTGTTTGCATATAAAATTAATCTGTGTGCGTATTTTTTTAAAGTTTTTTTTTTTTTAGTTGCTTTACACATCTTTTATACCTTCATTTTTGTGCTGATGAGAAAAGACCAATAAAATGGTTTAACTTCTTTTATTTATTATATTTCAGTATTACCAATTTATGGTAATATAAATCTTTTTTGTTACAAATGTGCTTTTAATAAGTTTGCTTTTATCTTGCTCCCAATAAAATTACTATTTACTTGTTTCAAAAGAAATATACATGAAGAATGTAACTGGTGAACAATGTTCAAATTCTAGCTGAGGGTGTATCTTCATTTTGCCTTAATGCTCTCTTGGAGAAAAACATTAATCAATTTGTTTTTTTCCTATCTGAATTTCTAGGATTATGATTTTCATTATTTACATTCAGACTAATATCCTCATCATCATTGTTATTATCACCTGATTACCTTCTATCTGAATTTCTGGGATAAGGAGTTATCAATATTTAGATTATTTGTATTCAGACTAATATCCTCATCTTTGTCGTTGTTATCACCACACTTCAGCTATTGTGCCATCCATGTTCATCAGTTGTTGCTCTAGATAACAATTTACGGAATTTACGAAATTTTGAACTAAACCCTTTATTCAATCTACAGAGATAGATTGTTCTGCTGTCCATATCTATGGATATCTTGTTTGCTCATTTAGTTCTGCCCAGTTACTGCTCACCCTGTTTCAATTGAGTCAAGGTCGGTACTATCTGGTGTGGGGAGTGAAACCACAGTTACTATATTACCAAATATATGAACCAATGCTTTAATATCCACTGAGCTAATGCCCCAAATTGCCCCTGAATGGCCAAAACATTGTGACAGAAAACAACTATGGAGTGAATAGTAAGACTTGTATAAAAAAAAAAAGAGAAGAAAATTAATACAGTATTTACTAGCAAATGTCGAAAATGAATTTGACTGAAAAGACCAGCATGGAGATAGTTGGTGAATGACCAGGTTGCAAAAAGAAAACTTTCCTTTGCGACCCTCTCTGCTAGGGTCAGACAGGAACAATAAAAACAACTTGTTTTACTGTCAGCCAAAAAGCTTTCGAGTATGAGGTGAAGGGATTTTTATAACACAGCTCTGCCCTCATATCTTCCGTCAATCCAAATGGATGGCTACTAAAGCAGAGGAGAATGAAGCGTTCACACCTTAGGACTCTCCGGTCAACATCACTGCTCCACTCACATAAGCCTATTCTTCATTATTTTCGACAAAAAAAAAAAAAAAATTCTTACAATCTAAAAAATTCTTCAGTTTTAAATAACCCCCAAGAGATTGATAAACTGTAAAAAATTAAATCATCACATAGCAACAAAGTCTAACAATGGTGTTAAGCAATCACTCCACTTTGTTTAAATGTGGGTTGACTCAGTATTATGGTGATCAATCTAATTAATTATCAGATAAAGTTTTCAGCTCATAGCAACTGGAAAATAAATAGAGAAGTACAATCAGATAAATGAGATGGATTGCCAATGATGATACTAAGGAAATAAACTGACTGGACAGAGACTTTAAAACTTGAGAATCTCCAAGCTGAAAAAGCAACGCACACTTACAAATCCCTAATTAAACTGTCTTTCCAAACAACATAAATGTTTATCATTTTTATTCCTACACATTAAGAGTTTAAAAGAAGAGACAGAAAGTAATCACAAGATAGAAAACCGTCCTGGGTATGACGATAAACTACATCTGCGTCCTGGGTATGACGATAAGTTACATCTGACAGCAAAGTCTTTGATAAGGTCTTGAGAAGCATAGAACCACCTCTTAATTTCTGGTGTTCCCAGGTTCACCCTGACGCAGAGTGGTGGCACCTGTCACGGTCCCGGCTATGGGCAAATAGTTAACCCCACAAAAGTGGTCAAAACACTATAGAAGTATAAAAATAGGTTTTAATACCAGCAATACTTTTTGCAAAAAATTATTATCAGCAGTACATTTTTGAAAAAGAAAAATATTACCAGCAATAAAAATCTTGTCAGTATTAAATAACCCATTGAGGTGTTGATATGCCTTAAAACAAATCAAAGCAAGATAGAAAATACAAAATATATTTAAAGAACACATTTACTTGCAATGTCAAACAAAACGATGAGAATATTTAAGCAATTTATGTCTGAATTTCTGAGATAAGGCGTTACTAATTATTTACATTTGGACTATTCTTTTCTTATTGTTCTATGCTCTCTTGCTATTGACACAATGTCTTGGCTGCTGTGCCTCTATACGATATTTCAGTTGTCTGCCAATTTGAGTAACCTTCAGGAAATTTCAAACTGATTTATATAGCTTATTTTCATGTGTATTGTTTACATAAAAACACAACTGAATATTCATAAATAGCTGAATACATCTAAGATTTTTACAATAATGAATCGTTTAAACTTCAACATTTATATTGTGTACAAAATGTTAAAATGCTGATACTAATACTTTACTATTTACATTATTCGCATTCAGACTATTGTCCTTATTTTTGTTGTTCTTATCACAACATTTCGGCCACTGTGCCCTCTTTGTTTCTTTTTCAGGTGTCTGTTGATACGGAAAACCATCTGGGAATTTTGAACTCAGTATTTTATATAATCTATCAGTGTAGATTGTTCATATTTCACTGCCCCATGTCTAGGGATCTCTCATCTCATTTAATGCTTGTCTCATTTCTACTGAGTTTTAAACATGTGGTAACCTACTAAACTTTGTCCAGGTCCTGATTGAGCTATGGTCAGAGAGATGTAACAGGGGTCTTCTTGATAGGCGTGTAGTGGTATATCTAATATAATTATTCATTTCATTTGATCAAGAACACATGTCCTTAAGGGACGTCTAAATTCATAAATAATATTGGTCCTCTGTAATTTAGTTTTTGCAGGTGATTTGTTGTTTAAATAAGGGTGCATAGGTTAGGACATTAGTTTTCTGGTTGCAAGACCCAGGTTCAAATCATGGTTGATTTGTCAACAAGGTGACTTCTTGATTATATCAGCCTAGATAGGTGATCCCAGTGAGTGGCACCTTTGGAAAATGCCTAAAAACTAAACCATGGGTTAATCCGAGCCTTGTGAGTTAAAGTGGGTAAATGAAACAATTTGAAAGCTGTTGATAGTTATGTCAGCAGAATATCACAAAACATTACAAGTGAGGGTTCGAGCATGCTGGCCTTGTTCACAAAAATTAATCATGTCAGATTATGCACTCTCTCCAAGAAACTGTAAGACTAACGTTTGGAAAAGATAAAACCACAAGCGGGCAGTGGATTGAACAGGAATCTGTAATAGGGAATTTCACGCTGCTCTAGCAGACAGATGTGTTTGAAAAACAAGCTGTTAGACATTATTTTATATATGTAAATTATTTAAAGAAAATTATAAGTCAATTAAAAATTAAAATTGTAACAACTTCAAAATATTAAATATTAAAAATAAACATTAAAATTTGCTTGCCCTGTTTCCACTGGGCCTAAGTCTACACTACCTGACCCAGGGATTGAATTTGCAATAATATAGTGGATTAAAGCATTTGTTCATGAAATTATTGACATAGTAACTGCAAGTTCAATCTCTGGGCTGGGTAGTTTGATTTGTTTTACAGCATATCAACCTCAATGGGCCATTTAATGCCGACAACTTTTTTTTTTCCTGGTAATATTTTTGTTTTGTCAAAAATCCATTTCTTTTAATATTTATTATTTTTTCAAAATTTTCAGAAACGTATAGCTAGCAACACTATTTTTTCAAAAACACACAGCTAGCAACACTATTTTTTCAAAAACACACAGCTGGCAACATTATCTTTTCAAAATGTATTATCAGAGGCCTTGCTGTTGGACATAGCTTATCGGCATACCCAGGATGCGGGCTGAGTAGTGTAGACTTAGTAGTAACAGGGCAATCAATAACTGACAAATATAATATCCCAAGGCATGGACACGTTGAATGAGAACAATCTACCCTCCATAGGTTAAATAAAAATTTCAGTTATAAATTCCCTGAAAGTTACCTGGATAGACAAACACCTGAAGAAGATTGGAGAGCAGAGCGGTTGAAATATTGTGATAATAACATCAAAGATGAGCATAATAGTTTGAATCTTAATATTTGCATAATTTTATAATTGCATTGTAAAATTTTAAAAGCTTCCTGTTGCTGTATATTTTCTTACTGATGTTCAACGTGTAAATTTAAATAATAAATAAACTCAAATACTTCCAAATATTATTGAAGTGAGACTTCTAGGAATATAAAAGATTATATGAACACAAAAGGGATCTTTTACAAAATAACACACTTAATTTTGACTTAAAGAATGCATTTATAATTAAAAGCAAAAGTAATTTATTAAAGATAAAATCTTATTCAATGTGCAATTATTATAGAAACTTATGGCAAATTTATGTTCCTGTATGTTATACAACATATCTGCCTTTCCTCACAAAACTACAGTTCATACATTGTGAGATATTTCAAAATGATCTTTGAAGTTAAGCAATGTTGAGCGGGTCAGTACTTAGATGGGTGACTGCTTGGGAATACTAGGTACTGTAAGCCTGGATGTGCAGATAGTGTAATAGATAATGGCTCAGGATTGGAAATCAGAGAGCCAATTTCCAGCTCAGTATATCCGTTTACTTGCAAATACACTTGGAAAAAGTGTGAATCCATGTCACCTCTTCTCCCACAAGCTATGGGTTAATTAGTAGTTATTTTATCAGTGAAATCAATATTTCCCAAATATTCTTACAATCTAAAAATATTATTTTTGTAGCTTTAAATAACCTGCAAGAGGTTGATAAGCTGTATAAAAAAAAAATTTTTTTAAAATCAATCAATCCAATAATAGTAATAAAAAAAAAGCTTAATAATAATTAATAATATTTAATATCTAGATCCATCAAACATCAAAATTTAAATTTTAAGTGGAGCATATTTGCACCTTTAATGCTTTCAATATAAAACTAACTGGCATTTGTCATATTCATAATACACACCTTCACACCATATATATATATGTGTGTGTGTGTGTGTGTGTGTGAAGGGGTGATTTGGAGATTATATAAAACTGGCCTCACTTGTAACAGAGAGAGAGTTTGGGAACCACACACACACTTTTTTTATTGAAATTGGAGTAGATTTGAACAGCGAAATTAGATTAGAACAATTTTGTTTAATGATCGGAATCTGATCTAGCCCATTTGGAAATGGGTCATTGGGAAGACAATGGAAGATTATCGAGATAATTTTTATTGGTTAAAATTTGAAAGAGCTTACTAAGGCTATGAGGAACTTTGAAATTCACATGATTTTGGGTTGAAGGCAGCACTCGTGATAATCATGTGCGGGCCAAGAGTTGATTTATGATCAACCAGGTTTATCTATATAAACACACACAGAAATCTGTTGAAAGAGTGGTTAGCTCGTCTGCTGTCGAGTGCAGTCGAGGTGTGTAGAGAGAGAGGTCAGAGATTGGAACCAAAAGCCTGCTAACATATTTTGTTGATGTAAATACGAAGAAGCGAATTACTCCTCCAACAATCTAAGACTGCTACTGCTACTATTATTACTACCACTGGAAATGGAAACGTCGAACAAGCTACAATAATCAAAAGGTTGTTTTTGGGCTCATCTGTCGTTGAGTGCAGTCGAGCTGAGTGGAGAGGTATCGGAGACTGGAAGTGACATCTGGAATTGGATCAAAACACCCGCTAAGATGTACTGTTAGTATAAGTACTGATGCTTCTGCTACCACGAAGATTACTACTACTGTTACTACTACTGAGGAGGAACGCAACTATAAACTTTAAGCAACGCACAGAAATCTTTATCTCTCCATCGCAAGAGTTGTATATCGTTCTGAGACGATTTAACAACAAATTAATCACAACCCACTCTCTCTCTGTCTAGAATCCAGCGTATGAGATTTTACGTCAATTATTTTCTTTTCTGTAACCCGTTTCTTTTCTATACTATTCTTTTCTGCTATATAAAAGACATTAACAATTCAACCATTGAATAGTTGTTTGTCCAGCTTTCTGCAGATATATTTTTTTTTGGTGCATCCTAAAATTCTTAGCACAGACTCCCCAGCTGTGTCTACATCTTCAGTCGACCGTGAATGGATGAACATCACTTCTGCTTTCTGGATCAAACCAAATACAATGTGGGCAGGAAGCAAGACTAAACCAGTGGACTGGTCAAATGATCTACAGATGCTCAGGGGACCTACAGCCACTCCCTTGTTCAGTTAAGACCGAGTCAACACCTCAACCCAGAGAGTAAGACGTCGGAGGTTGAGGGGCTGGGGCGAAAGTGTTAGACACTGGCAAACCATTATTAGTTTGAAGATGTATTTTGGAATTAGATTTTTAAAATAGAATGCAAAAAATGCCTCAAGAAATACATAGGTGAAAATCTAGTAATTTCAAATAATATATGAACATGAAGAGGATCTTTTACAAAACAGCACAATGCAGGAGTGGTTTATTGTAATTGGTTTGACCAAAATTTTAACTTAAATAATGCAGTTTTAAGAAAATATAATTTATTAAGGTGAAAATGTACTGAAAGTGCATTAATTTTTAAATCTTCATTGGTAAATGTATGTCCAAGATCATACAATATGCATTATTTCTTAAAGCTGATGCTATTACAATTCAGAATATTAAAAAATAGTGATAAAAGTAAAAGCATAAGCACTAAAGTGTTGGATGAGCCTGTGAGAATACACAGTGTGATAATACATGTGAGCAACAGTGAAGTTTTAAGGAAAATAGAAACAAAAAGGATGCTTAAACTTAGAATCAGAAAGAGACAGCTGAAATTTCTGGGGCACATAATGAGGAAAGAAAGCTTGGAAAATTTAACACTCACAAGACATGTTGAAGGCAAGAGAGATACAAAAAAGCAGCAAACAACCTACTTAATGAGCTTGTGTAAATGGCTGGCAGAACAAGGATTAAGAGAGCTAGAAAAAGACAAACATTGCCAAGAGCTACAAGGGACTGGAAGTTGTGGAGAACCATGATCAACTACATCCTGAAGGGACTTGACACATAGAAGTTGTTAAATATTTAGATATATATGTCCTAATTGACATTTTACTGCCGGTGAACATTATCAACATTATTTAAAAACTGAATAAAAAAACAAACAAATTGTTATGATGTCAAATCTATTTAAAAAGACTGCAGTTAATTTGGAAAATTTTATCAATGATTAAAATTTAAAAATAAATATCCACAAATGAATGAGCAAGATTTGTACATAGGAAATATTTTAAAATAAAGTGGAAATATGTTGTTTATATAAGTCATTTTACCTTAAGCAAGGCAATAAAGCCACTAAGACACAAGTGTGTAAAGAATATGAAAAAAGGAAAACATTCTTAAGGATAGAGAAAACAATAAAAGAAGAGGAATTAAGACAGAAGATAACAATTGACACTGCATTTAAATTTTTGAAGATCAAATTTGACTGGAAAGCAAGTGGCCGGAAGAGAGTTCCACAAGTGAGAAGTGCGATAGAAGAAAATATTAGCATAGAACTCAGTTACATCTAGCCATTTCAACTGTGAAGTAATGAGACCTTATTGCTAATTTAGTACTGTGCTTAAATTCATAAAGTCTAGGTATTATAGAGGAAAGTTCAGAAATATATCATGAAAGTATTTATAGAAAAGGCACAGGGAAGCTACGTCACAGCAGTGACTGAACCCAGGATGCCAGCTCAGGACCAATAAAATTTCAGATTGTACTTTGTAATTTAAGAATCTCTAAATACATAAAAGCACCAGACTAGATGTTGCAGCAATAGTCAAATAGCAGACATAAAATGTGCAAGGTAGACAATTTTTCCCACCAGAATATAGCATGACAGAGTGAACCAATCTAGTGCTGCACTTAAATTCATAAATCTAGCTATCATAGAGGGAATGAATATTTATTTTGTTCTAATACAAAAATGTGGCACAAGGCCAAAAGTGGGGATAGGGAGAGGCTAGTTTTCAATCTGTCTTATCTTAAACTTAGCTTGCCACAATTACTGAACCAAACATACCACAGTATTCCTGACACCAAAGGAACACATTCTTACCATTCTTACTACAGCCACCATAATACCACAAAGTTTCTATATAGTCCTAATTAGTTCCCATATGTATGATTTGTCTTAGGGGTGGGGAATAAAAATAACATTTAAAAATGAAACCCCAATGAATATTTACAATGAATACAATTTATATACAACTAAACAAAATAGTGTTAGTAATAAAAAAAATAAAAATCCTTAATTGTGGCAGAAAAATCAGTTAGCTGGATGATTGGTTGGTTTGGTTTATTTTGTTTTACGGCATATCAACTTCAATGGGTTATTTAATGCCGACATTTTTAGGATAGATTCGTATGAATAGAATATGTATTCTTTGGTTTAGATTGGTTTGGTTTATTTTGTTTTATGGTATATCAACCTCGGTGGGTTATTTAATGCCGACAACATTTTTTATTGCTGGTAATATTTTGTTTTGTCAAAAATCTGTTTCTGGTAATATTTTTCCTTCAAAATTGTGTTGCTGGTAATAATTTTTTAAAAGAAGTATTGCTTGTAATAGTTAACTATTTGCCCATAGCTGGGACCCAAAAAGGTGCTAAAACCCTGGGTCAGGGTGGACCTGGGAACACCGGCAATTAAGAGGTGGTTTCACACTCCTCAAAACCTCCTGATCAGAAGCCTTGCTGCTGGATGTAGTTTATAGTCTTACCCAGGACGTGGATGTAGTTTAACATCTGATCCAGGATGCGGATGTAGGGTTAACTGGATGAAAATAATGCAAGACTAGGTAATTAATAACAATCACTTGACCAAACACACACTCATCCAAACACAAAAACAAATATGAAATACACACTCAAAAAATGAAAAGTGCCCTACATCTACCAGAGAACTGACATCTCTTACCTAATGAGGAAGGGGAATTCAACTAAAGAAAGTGGGGACAAAAAAAAAATGTAAATTCATAATGTTTAGATACCATAGAGGAAAATTTATCAGAACAATTACCATGAAAATATAGAAAATCCACAGTTAAGCTATATTATGGTGGTGGCAAAGTGACTGAAGCTGAGGTGCCAGGTCAGGACTGATAACATTGCAGATTCTTTGTATTTCATCAACAATCTCTAAATACACAGAAGCACCAATATTCAAAGCACAGATGAATGGTAAATTTAGATGATGTAGGAAAATAAAAGAAAATTATAGTGAGAAAAGTGAAGCACCTCCTACCAAATAAATTAGTGAATATTTATAATTAAAATTATAATTTATGATATATACATATATATCATTTAGGGTTTAAGGAATGTAAAGAATTTAATTAAAATTTTACTATGATGTTTAACAATTATTTTATATTATAATCTTTAAGTATTATCTTACTGAAAAGAGAAATAAGAACATAAGTTTTAAACATCCAAATAGTTTTCAAGTATTCAGTTTTAGATACTTTGTTTGGATATTCCATGTCAGTCATATATAAATATATATATATATATATATATATATATATATATATATATATATAGGGTGTGATGGGTAAACTGTTGCCATTTTATACTTTTAATTTTGCGCATGCGTGTTGTATAGTTTTGTTAACTGCATAGTATAGTAAGGTCAGTTGGGCACAGAAAAAGAGCAGCATGATGTAATTCACTCCACAAGAAATTTGGAAACAGTATGCTGTACTGCTTGGTATTCACAATGAAAGCTCGAATATGAACATTTCAGAGTGTTTGAGTGTCAATCTAATGACTGCAGAGGATTTGGAAAGAGTTGGAGGAGTCTAATGGTGATTACAAATGTACAGCAGCTCATAAAACTCATACTGATCATTCTGAGAAGAAAAGAACTACTGTATTTATTGGTGAAGGCCTCAGACTCAACACACAGGCCTACATTAAGTGACTTTAGGAGGTAGTGCTGGAAGACCACCCTCTGTCTGGCAAGAGGACTCTGCACCATGCCACACAAGCAAGAGTACCCAGATATGGCTATTAGACAATTTCTGCGACAACATCACCCTTTACATCTGGCTATTTAACTTCTCAGACTGCAACCCCTCTTGATTATCACGTGTCGGACACAGTTGAGTGAGAGACGAACAAAACTCCTTGAAACACCAAAGATGAACTGAAAGCAAGGATGATGGCAGCATTCATCAACTTAAACAAGGAGACTATCCAGAAGAGTTGCAAGAAATTCCAAAGTTGTCTGAAGGCTGTGTTTGAAGCATATGGCAATTTTATTGAATAAATTTACTTTTCAATATTTCAAGACATTTTTGTGTAATTTTGATGAATATATCTGTTAAAATGAGATGTCAGTATTATTTTTATTGCATTATTTAGAAAATCTATCTATTGCATCATATATATATATATATATATATATATATATATATATATGTGTGTGTGTGTGTGTGTGTGTGTGTGTGTGTGTGTGTGAACTTGACCAAGTACACAAAAAACCCCCAAAAAACCCAAAATACCACACAAAACAAAACCTGACACATGAGAATTATTTGGTCAGATTCTAGGATGTAGGCTGGGAACTTTTTAGCATAACTTATATGATACTTATACACAAACACGTCTAAGTGTGCTATTGTGTTTCATTTTCTAAATGTGTATTCAAATATATCCATGAATTTTTGCATGAGTAATAACTAATGTGTGTGTGTGTGTGTGTGTGTGTGTGTGTACATTATAGGCCAAAGTTTAGGGCCCATCCTTTGAATTTAGTAATTAATAAGTTTCATAACTTCTTTGGTTTAATTAACTACTAAGTCAGGATGAGGAAACTATTTAATCAGTTTCTTCATGGCATCCAACTTTTTTTTTAGAAATATAAAATTTAAAATCTGCCAACCATAAGATTAATATGGCCCAGCAAGGTAGATTAGATAAAAAGAAAATTCATAATTTATCAATGGTTCAATTTCATTATTAATATGGAATATATGATAAAAACTTCAGGAAGATAAAGTTCTATATATTCAGTCACTTTCCCATTGATGTTAGGATACCTCTGTGCCTTTTCTATAAATAGTTTCATGGTAATTTTTCAGACGAGTTCTTTGCTATGGTACCTAAACTCCTTGAATTTATTTGTAGTACTAGACTAAGTCTCAGTTGAGTTGGCTAGATGCAAGCATAACTTCTATGCTAATAGTTTTTTTTCTTGAACTTCTCACTTGTGGACTCTTCTGGCTCCATGGTTTCCAGCCAACTTTAATTTGCAAAAATTTAAATGCAATATAAATAACTATTGACTGTCCTCCTGATTACTCTTGTTCTCACTCCTTAGCAAGATTTCTATTTCTAATTCTTCCACACCCAGTAACCCCTCATGTCTTAGTGGTCTTGCATGGGAGTGAAAATATATGTATGTATGTATGTATGTGTGTGTGTGGAAGATATGATATACAAATTTATATATCCAACTTAGAGTGTATATTCTAATGAAAAAATGGAAAAATACTCTTAGGTAACACATTTTGTCTCTAGAAAGAGCTTTTTTAGCATTATTGTTTTACTGATGGAATCAGTTTATATACGAAGGTGTAGAGAAATACAAAACCAATTACAATTTTACATTGAAAATACAAAAAGATTTAATTCATCTTTCGTGTTACAAGGTGTTTTGTTGGTCTCTCACTCAACTGTGCCCCACACATAACAAGGTGGCTGCAGTCTGGGGAGTTGGGTAGCCAAATGTAAGGGGTGATGATGTTGCATAAATTGTCTGACAGCCATGATTGGATTCTCCTACTTGTGTGATATGGTGCAGAGTCCTGTTGTCAGATACAGGGCCTTCCAACAGCCACCCTCTTGACCCAGTGCAGCACTGCCACCTCAAAACACTTATTGTAGGCTACCATGTTGAGTGAGAATGGAGTTCTTTTCTTATGAGAATGACCAGAGTGAGTTTTCTGAGCTGTTGTTCCTTCGTAATCACCATTAAACTCATTCAACTCTTTCCAAATCCTCTGCATGGTCCTTAGATTGACCCTGAAACACTCTGTAATGTTTGTATTAGAGCTTCCAGTGTGAATGTCAAGCAGTACAGCATGCCATTTCCAAATTGCATAAAACTATGAGTAATGCTACTGACATGGGATATGATGTATATTCACTAATATATACTTAATTGCTCTGTTATATAATATTGAGCGGTGTTTTTAATAACACCTGAGAAAAAAAATATACATGTACCTGCAAGTTTATGTATGTATACATATTTTTTATCATATATATATATATATATATATATATATATATATATATATATATATATATAACATACACATTTTCAAGCTTGTAAGCAGACAGTTGCTTTATAAACTCTTTGCAGTCCACTGGAATCTACAAAGACAATGCTGAAACTATTTCAGAATCTAAAATCAAGCGCTTTGTGCAAAGGTGTGCACTGACCAGGCAAGATCCAAAAGTGAAAATAAAATATAAAGCCAAAATAAAATAAAAACAGAAACTGCTTTAAAGTGACAAGCAGACAATAAATGACACTTTATTTGCAGAAGAGTATTCCATACTCACCATTCTTTTCCTTTCCTGTTGCTTTTTTTTTTAAACAAGACAAAAGAAAACAAACTTTGAGACAAATGATAAAAACAAAGAAATTATTATTTCTAATAAATTACATTTCAATTAGTTTGAAAAAAAACCTTTTTGATTGTATACCTCTAAGACGAGACATTTTAAATATGTCAAAACAGATGAAACATGAAATAAACACTTTATTCAAATTAAATATAAACTAAATTTTTATTTCACTCTTTGATTGGATCCTGCCCTCTGCCCTACCCTGCTTGCACACCACTGAATCTGATGAAACTGGCACAAAATATATTGGAAAAAATATGTAACCATCTATTTATCAGGCAGTTTTAAAGTTTCCTATTCACTCTTTTTTCTTATGGTTTATGAGGACTGGATTAGTAATTCCATAGCCTGATAGGTTGTTGATATCTGAATTCTCATCTGAAAATCTTACCATATAATGTTTGATATTCACTCCAAAATTAAGTGAAGAGGTTTTATGTTCAAAAATAAATATTTCTTGTGTAATATAAATTTGTTTTTTATTTGTTCAGCCATTACTGATGCACACCTATACAAAGGGATGCTGAAAAGTTATTGTCCTGAATGACTTCTCAAAATCTTAGCTGAATCACTGTGTATTAGACTTTTGGGCAGATTGATGGGAGGAAGAGCTTAATTGGTCCAAGAAATTTTCAGCACTCCTTTTGAAAATCCTTTTTATTCAAGAATACAGTTTATTTAAATAATGTTGCTATTCTATTTAAATAATGTTTCAACAAAATCCAGAGACAGATATGCAATGTGATAGGTCCTGATCTGGCATCTCATCTACAGTCACTTTCTCAGACATGCTGTGGCTTCCCTCTGTCTTTTCTATAAATATTTTCATGGTAACTGCTCTGACAAGCTACTTTCAATGGTACTCCATCTGCATGAATTTAAGCACACTACTAACTTGGCATCATTGTCCCACCCTCACTATCAAAACAGTTAAGTGTAACCTTTTCTGCTACTCCAAGAGCTTCTTTTCTCACACTTCACGACAGTGGAACTCCCTTCTTCCTACTTGCTTACCTGATAGCAATAATGTTCAAATATTCAAATGTAATGTCAATCAACATCTTCTGATGCCTTCATCCTAATCCCCGTCCTTCTCTTTATCCTTTCCTCAAACAACCTTCTTTACACTTGCTCTCACTCTCTCTAACCCCTTGCATGATAGCGACACTCCCACATTGCTTGGGGTGAAATGCTTAAAAAAAATTCTATTTAAATAATGTTGGTATTCTATTTTAATAATGTTAGTATTTTGTCTTTTGTTTTTGTATAAGATAGATGTGATTAGTCTAATGGTTATTGGGCTGGATAATGGAATCTGGTAGCAGAGTTCAAATTCTGGACTACTCTACTGAGTTCATTTTTGCACTAATACCCTGAGAAAAATGATGAATCCATCTATTTTCTCCCAGCTGTTGGTTAAATATCAGAATAGACTAGACCCTGTAGCCTTGGAAAGCTGCCAATCTAGGAGAAAGACAATTCTGAATACAAAGCCATGAAGAAGGCAATGAGAAACCCCCACTACTCTTTCCTAAAATGTCATGACAATCCACAGATAACAAAGAGTCTTTGAAGAGCCATGATTGCCTATGTTTTGAAGGAACATGTCATTAATAAAAATAACATAATAGTAAAATAATTTGATAATTTGAAACTTATTCTGAGAATAATTCAGCAACAGGAAACCACTCCACTATCTTTCCCAAGAAAACATGGCAAGTCACAGATAAAGAAAAGGAAATGGGGGAGAGCTGTAATTACCTACATCCTGAAAGGACATGGCATTCATGTTTATACCCATCAGTAGTTATTTTCAAGAAAAGGAATTATATTAAAGTTTTAAAATTCAAGAAAACTTTAAGGCATTTTTTTCCCATTACGGTGTTTGGTATCTAAACTGTTATAAATTTTCAAACATGATTTGACATGTTGATGCCAATGTTTGTGAGCGGCTTACAACAAAGCTATCTGAAGTATTATATATATTGACTGTTTTTATTAATAATTGAGTATGCTTCAATCATTAATAATTGAGTATGCTACATCACTTCTAAGGTTGAAAGATTTTTAAATTTCAGATCTTTTTAGGAAAGCTTCAAGTATTTGTAATTCATTTTTAGTCTGTGTTGTGTATTATTTTTATACTGTCTACAATACTTTGATGCTGGCTAAAAAGATATTTATCAGACAATAGTGTCATTGGATCTAATATTAATCAACATAGCACACATGTAGTAGTAGTAAAAAACAAGTCAACTTGAAGTAGCAACAAACGTCCGCAATAGATTTGTCTCTTGACCGCAACACTTGTAGCCAAATCACAGTTCAAACAATAGCCCATCGTAACAGGCCACCAAACAACGTAGAAACGACAAAATTGGGGCCACACGTCCAATCTTCACTTCTCACCAGCAAAAACGCATGTTTGTCCCAAGTTTCAGTAGATACTGGTAAATACACAGCTCACTCTATTGGTCGGTTGAAGCTAGCGTCAAGCTTCCAGACAAAAATAAACAGTCATAACAATACGAAACTGTATAATAGTGCACATCACCACGGTCCCAGCGGAACTGCCAGCCAATGTCCCAGACTGTTTTTATTGACTGAAAACATGGCCAACGCACCAATCATTGCCGTTGGCCTCGCTCTCAGAGTCCCCAGCTCGTCCAATCAGCATGCAGACTGCCACTAGACAAATTGTGCCAAGCAGCATAAAATAACAAATGTCGGAGAATGTACTTTTCTTTTACGAAACAGCAGCCCGACAAGCAAAACATCTTGGGCGCTTTGACTCCGGTAAGTGCGAATATTTATCGTCACAACACAGCACCATTGTATTCTGATCAATATTAAGCAGATACTCAAAGACAATAGATTTAATGCAATAAACTGCAAAAAATAACTGCATCTACTTTAAGACATAATCATAAAATCCCTCCAAATCTATTTCATTAAGCTGAGAACTTTTCATTACACCCACTATGCATGCACCCACTATGCATGCACACACATATATAAAACAGATATAATCCTCGTCTTTGTAAGTTCTTTGGCATTACTATTCATCTTTCATGTTCTAGCATCAGAAGATCAATTTTTATCATGAAACTGACAGTAATGCCAAAGATCTTGTGAAAACCAGGATTTTAGAGGTCTTTTTAAACATAAGTTTACATCTGTGCTTAGAGTGGCACTATCCTTGCCAATATCAAGTGTGTGTGTGTGTGTGTGTGTGTGCATATGAGAGAGAGCTATATTGAGAGTAAAAAGTCATCCAAACAAAATTTAATAAATTTAATGGAGAACTGCGGCATATGTAATGGTGTCTGCAGTGATCATCTGGATAATCTGCATAGTCAGTATGTCAACTTTTTGCAACATATCCCCTTGAGTCTTGTGATAAATAAAACCTAGATGATGACGTTTACTGAAGGAAGTTCTCAATGCGTAGTCAAGAGTGATAGCAACATTTGTAACTTTGTTAGCAACATTAAACAAAACCTAATCAACAATAACTTCCCTAACCATGTGGTCAATGAACAAATAAAATTAACATTAACAAAATTTAGAAAAAAATAATAACCGAAGACCCCATCGTCTGATGCAGACAAAAATAAACACATCCTTAACTTATCATAATCAGATGCAGCCTAATTATAAACAGGATGAAAGAAGCAATTAAAAACATAATTCAGCAATACATATCACATAACGATCCTAACAAACACCTTAGATTTATCATCTGTTACAAAAAGTTTAAAACATCTAACTTAATTATTACCAATGACATTGGGCCTCAAAAATCCCACCTATGTAAAAAATGATATCTATGAATTCTCATACTGCTTGAGAGATTGCATCTCCAAGACTACATACTACTTCACTCACTTTCCCACTGCTATGATGTGACCTCTATCATTTTAATAAATATTTTCATGATAATTGTTCTAATGTGCTTTCTTTCTTGGTACCTTGACTGCATGAATTTAAGCATATTACTGGATTGGCAATTAGGTCTCATCATTTTACTGTTGAAATACCTAGATTTAACCATAAGTTCTATTCTAATAGTTTCTCTTCTCACACTTCTTACCTGTGGAACTCTTCCGATTTCTTGCTTCCATGAAATCTACAATCTTCAAAAATTTAATTTAATTTTAACATCAATTGCCATATTCTGTCTTCCTGAAATCTGTCCTTTCTCTAACATTTTTAAAATTTTTCTTTCACTCTCAGTAACCCCTGGTCTATCAGTGGTTCTGTTGCCTTGGTTGGGATGAAATGATCAAAAAGATGAAAAAAGAGGATGCATACTGATAATCGAATCCTTCAATGTATGAATCACCAAAGTTAAGCAATGTTGAGCCTGGTCAGTACTTAGATAGGGAATACCAGGTGCTGTAAGCTTGGAAAGGCAATTGGTGCAATGGATAATTGTTAATAGGAGAATTGAGTTCCAATTCTCATTGGGTTCATTATATTCATTTATGCACAGATACCTTTAGGAAAGGTATCAATCCACAGCTTCTCCCCATCTATGGGTTAATGAGTAAGAATTGTATCACTTGTTATCTCAAAGAAAAAATGCTATCTGGTTTAAATAACCTGCAAAGGGTTAATAAGCTGTGGAAAATGAAATCAATAAAAAATCTAGTTCAATGAAAAAAAAAAACAAAAAAACAAAAACAGAAATAGCATCAGAAATTAACTAAAAATTAAATACAGTGCATCTTGTAGCTTTGGTCATATTCTGGCATTGTTATCAGAATGAGGAAATCTATCAATGATTAAAATAGTTAAGGAGAATCAAATTCCTATAATAAATATTTTAATTTTTCTCTCTCTCAAATTCCTATAATAAATACTTACTGTCATCCTGCGAACATCTTTGGTTTGTTTTGCCTGTTTCTGCATTTCTTTCATAGCTTCACCTGAGAGGATAACATTTTTCTTAAGTCCCTGTGAAAAGACAAAAAATATAAACTGTAGTGAAACAAAGTTGTCAAGTCTGTTTTGTTTTTGGTCCAGAAGTTAGTTAAGTAAATATAAGCATTGTTATAATGGTTAACGTTCAAGTCAGCCTTGAGCACAGCTGGAACAACCAAAGAAAAGGTTGATTTACTTCATAGGTGGAGGTTTTGGAACACAAAAGTAGAAAGAGAGTTCATTTATCAGTGGACCAAGAAAACTGACATAACCCAACAAGCCATCCTTTTCCCACATGTTGCTACATCTTGGAGCAAGAGGGAGAAAAGTGAGTGAGGAAGAAAAATCTTTGTCTTTTTATAGATTTGCCAGCACCACCTAACGGGTGTTTCACAAAGCCAAGTGGAGTAATAAAATTTCAGTTCCTTTGCTACTAGCATCTTTTTATTATTCATTATTATTCTATTTATTGATTTCACACACACACACACACGATATATTGAAGGTAAAAGGAATATGGGAAGGTTGTGGGCCACCTACATGACAAGATTGTGTGAATAAATG
Source organism: Acanthosepion esculentum (assembly GCA_964036315.1). Lineage (NCBI taxonomy): Eukaryota > Metazoa > Mollusca > Cephalopoda > Sepiida > Sepiidae > Acanthosepion > Acanthosepion esculentum. The sequence goes on from OZ038488.1 coordinate 43,182,170, forward strand.
GCAGAATGGTGGCTGGGCTTAGGTTGAAGTGGATTTTTAACAGTATATCAACTCTTTGGAGTCATTTTATGCCAAAATTGATTTATTTGGATTTATATTTAGAGAAAATAGACAATCTTTGCTTTTTCTTCTTTTTTTATATTTTCAGATATCTTCCGACTGATCTCGGGTATTATATAATTCTATTCATTTTAATATTTTCTAATAGTCCTTTTAGGCTGTTTGCCTTGAAGAAATTTTTTTTTTTTTTTAGCCCAGATTAAGGCATTCAATTAGAAAATAATTTACCATATATTGGGTTTGGCATGTAAGACACCATGGTGATTCTTGTTTCAGTAAGAATGAATGAGTAATTTTAGTGTGACATAGTAACCTCTCCCCTTCATCCATAGCAACGGGGTTTTTTTTCTGAGTGTTGGTAAAATTATATTTAGCTTATTTTGCATTTTGTTTTGCTGAACAGTAGGTGGGAGGGATGGCAAATTGACACAAACTTGCTAAGAGCTACAAGAGACAGGATGTTGTGAAGAGCCATGATCGCTTACATCAATAAGGGATATCGTACAGATGTCATTCAATGAGTCAAAAATTGATAACAAAATGAGCAAAGTAGCAGGATATAAGTTGATACTTCTGGAAAATCTATGATTGTAATAAAAAAAGTCAAATAGGAGTGACAAAGTTTTGATTTCAACTTTATTCTAATACAAACACAACTATGTCAGAATCTCGAACACCAACAACAGGCTAGAGTCAAGTAGATATTGGATTAGAACAAAAGTCTGTACTGCTTTCAATAGATGATGTTTGAATGAATTTAACATATATATATATATATATATATATATATATTTTGTGGAGTAAATGATATATCCCTGGTGACTATATGAACTAGTCCATTACTATAAGAGCTCCAAGTCAGAGGTAAGACTAGTAGTTGTAAGAAGTCAGGTGGTCTGCTGCCTGGCTCTGATTATCAAGCTCTGTGTCTTTCAGTAGCGGGAAACTCAGTTGGGGCTCTCACTACAGACAGAAACTCAACTGAAAAAAAACAGACAAGCTATGTACCAGAGGCTGATTTTGTGGGGGTTAAGTAAATTTTAACCAATGTTCCGGGTAGAAACATCTGAGTTCCCCACAATAATCTCACTTTGTGTCACATCTCATCTTGGTGGAGGAACTGAGTAAATACCAGACATTTGGAGACAATCTTCAGACTAACTATACAGGCGCCAGGGCAAGTAGCCAAAGTATTATGTATAGAGAATCCTTATATTAAGTACATTACATCAAGTGTATGTTATAACAATAGCCATATATAGTGGAAATGAGGGATTCAAAACTCAGACCATTTATAATCGTAGTGTCAAAGATTTGGAACTTTTACAACTTGTAATGAGAATTGTGGAAACTCATACAAGTTGTAATTAGAGCTACAAGAATTTCAACCATGTCTGTTTAACAAAAAAAACAAAAACAAACATTCTTGTAAATATGGAGAAAATTTCAGCTTCCATAGTTGAAATGCAGCAACAACAGTTGCTAGAACTATGAAAACAGCAATAAGTTGTTGGATATAATTCTAATGAAAACAAAAAATTCTTCAATGTCTTATGCCAGAAACTGTCCAAAACATCATATGAGAATATGATGTACACAATCTTGACGGACTGACATTTTCTGCATATTTCCAGAGATATGAACAAATAATCAGTCAGAAATGCAGTGGCTGGGAAGATGTGGAAAAAACGTGATTGTTGCTGAGGAAAATAGCTCTGATAGAGTATGAAAAATACTGCAACTATATATTAATGAAAAAAAAAAAAAAGAAGTGAAATCAGGTTTGATGACAGTACATTCTGGTGAAAATCTTGAGTGGCACAAATTATGTTTAATGCTTGTTGGCGGTGCATGAATCCAACCCAAAAAAGAGGACAAAGATTTTGTCACATATGCTAGGATCGTCAACAAGAATTTGGAAATTTTAGAATAAAGGAAATGACTCCAGATAAATTCAAAGGATTAATTTTGGTGCAAGGTTTAACAGCTACAAAGATGCTGTAATATGAGTGAAGATTTTTTAAAAATTGAACAAAAACTCTAATAATACACTGCAAGAAATAGTGGATGATTGCCAGACAATGCTAAATCTGAAATATGATGCTGCAGAAATTCAGGTAAAACAATATACATTTTGTACAAGCAAGGAAAAAATGTATAAAAAGGAGAATAAATCCTTGTTTCAGATGTGTTAAATTGTATCTTGAAAAAGATTGTCCATTTATAAAAGCAGAATGTTACAAGTGTGGTAAAGGAAGGACATATAAAGTCACACTGCAAAACGAAACAAGAAAAATTCTCACAGGAAGAAATTAGTACACAGCATTGTGATGGAAAAATGGTTAAATAAAACAAAAGGAAATTTGTAAATGTGAAAATAAGTAATATGGGTGTGAAAATGCTACTGGACACTGGTAATGATATTTGAATAATCAGTGAAACAACATAAAAGGAAATTTGAAAGCCTTTATTAAAAAGGACTTCTAAAGTCATGATTTCAGTTTCTGGTGAGAAATTATTTTTTGGAGGGGAGAAATGACTTGCAATGTCTCTTTTCGTAATAAGCATGTAAAAATGCATGTACTAAGAAATGCTACAAATTTATTTGGTACAGACTGCATGGAGCCATTTGAACTTTGGGATTTGCTGATAAACCTTTATTGTAAAAATGTAAGTGGATGAGTGACCAATGTAAAAAGTCAGAGGGAAAATCTTAAGGGAGAATTAAAAAAAATGTTTTCCAGACGTTCTGTCAAATGAACTGGATCAGTATTCAAAATTCAAGGCAGATTTTCAAATAAAAAAATGTTTTGACACCAGTATTTAAGCTAAATTCACAGCATTAGAACAAGTTAATGAAGAGTTAGACATACTTGAAAGAATTGGTGTAATAATAAAAATTAAGTATTCAAAATGGGCTGTACCAGCAGTGTATGTAAAGAAAAGAAATAATAAAATTTTTCTTTGTGCAAATTTCTTGATGGGATTAAACAGTTGTTTAGAAACACATAACTTCCCATTATCAAGTCCAGAGGAAATTTTTTTTGAAGTTAAATGGCAGAAGAATATTTTCAAAGCTGAATCTCTTTGGAGCATAATTAAAAATTCAGATGGAAAATGAATGGTCTGAGTTAATGACTATAAATGCATACAGAGGATGAGGTAAGTTTAACCAACTTCCTTTCGGTATAAAGGTGGCACCAGGTATTTTTCAACAAGCCATGTATACCATGCTTGCAGACTGTGATTTCACAGTGGTGTATCTGGACAACATTTTGATCAAAAGCGTATCAAAAGAATATGTTGGACATGCGAAAACAATTTTGGAAAAACTAAGAGAATATGTGTTCAAGCTATTTTTGCTGAAAATTAAATACCTTGGTCAAACTATTGATAAAAATGGTAGGTAATCAGATCCCTTCAAGGTAAATGGAGTTACAAAATATGCCTCCACCAATAAATGTGATTACATTACAAGCTTTTTTTAGAACTGGTTAATTACTATCAAATGTATGTACATGATATGCATAAGTTAAGGGCTCCATTGAACAATCTACTTTAAAAAAAAAACAGTAAAGTAGAATTAGAATTATAAATGTGAAAGTCATCTGACGAAATAATAAAGACTTACATCAGATTTATCATTAGCACACTATGACCCAAAAACAGAAATTGTAATGGCATCAGATGCTAGTGACTACAGTATTGGAGCCGTGATTTTACATTAATATGATGGCAGTATAATGAAAGTCTTCACTTACACTTCATGCTTGCTTCTACCTACAGAGAAAAATTACAGACAGATAGAAAAAGCCTTAGCAATTATATTTGCTGTGAATAAATTTCATAAATTTACTCACAGAAGAAATTTCACATTAAAAACAGATCACAGAACTTTATTAACCATATATGGTTCAAAGAAAGGTATACCTACTCATACAGAGTTGCATAATATTAGGATTCTTGCAGTACCATGTCACAAATGGAAAGTTGTCCCTGCAAGCACTTCCAGTGGGCAACCCTGAGGCTACACTATGCAGTAGTTTCTGCACGTTACATTAGATGATCAACTGCTACTACTACTAATATTGCTGATAATAAAAAGGAATCTGTCGGATGCTATTGTTGCCTGTCTTGAAAAAAAAGTCACTCTGAACATCAAAAAGAAATGAGAATATATAAAAAAAAACAAAAAAAAAACAGTGTCACCATTTCTTCAAGTAATGCATGAAAAAAAAAAAAAAAAAAAAAAAAAGAAAAAAAATGATATTTAAAGATTGTACCAACTATTAAGTAAAATTGAAAACTGACCCATTTCCCCATATCCAACCAAATGACCTAACATTAAAATTGGTTTTCAAATGCCTTCTTGCTGTAACCGACAACACTCCCACATGGGAATACAATCTTAAAAAAAAAAATAAGAAAGTATGACTGAATGTAAGACAAAGAAGAGAGTGCAGAATTTCTATATGATATTAATCTTCTTGTATGCCAGTGAATGCTGGACAATCTCACTGCAGATGAGAAAATTAGAAGTGACAAAAATGTGGTTCTACAGAAGGATACTGAGAATTCTTTAATGAAGTAAGCAATGAAGAAGTCTTAAATAAAATGGTAGCAAAAAGAAAACTTAGAAAGTGGAAGGAAGTTGGGCACTTTGATGTGATGTAATGGTTAACAAGCTCGTCTTACTAGATCAATTACAACTGAATAGTGAGTTCAATCCTCAGTGGGAGTCCCATACTTTCAATCTTGTACCACCTCTAAGCTATGCTGAGAAAATCACCATAATGAGGAAGGAGTACTTGAAAAACTTCTCTCACTGGGTATATTAAGAGTAAGGTGACAGGGGAATCACCTACACCTAATCAGCTTGTGTGAATGGATGGCAAAAAGAGACGGATTGGCAGTTTGGCAAAATGAGAAACACTGCTAATGGCTATGAAGGTTAGAAAATTGTAGAGAATGCCAAATAACCAATATTGTGTATTTAAAAGTTTAACTTACCTTTGACAAAGGCCTTGAGATGGATCCTGATCGACCTTTGGTGTCATCTAAAAAAAAAAAAAAAAATTACACAATCTCATTTTAGATGAAATAGAATACAATTTTAAATTTTAAAGCACAGCAGAAGCATTCATTTTTAAAATAGTGATTATATCAATGTATGCTCACGTTATACTCTTGTCATTTTCCAACCATACACACTTGTAAATCTTTAAGCATTCAATTGGAGATGATAGGTTTTCAAGGAGAAGAGCTTGATATCAGATTCACATTTCTATTTCAAGCAAACTCAAACATATTTTCTAAATGTCTATCTTCACATTTTTGCCTATATACAAGGTGTGATGGGTAAATTAGAGCCATTTCATATTTTTAATTTCATGCATGCACATTATTTTTGATTCTGTCAACTGCACAATATAATAGGGTCAATTGGGCACCATCTGTGAGAAAAAGAGCACCATAATGCAATTCATTCTGCCAGAAATTTGGAAACAGCATACTGTACTGCTTGACATCCATACCAGAAACTCCAATACAAACACTTCAGAGTGTTTGGGTGTCAATCTGGGTCTGTACAGAGGATTCAGAAAGAGTTGGATGAGTCTAATGGTGATTACAAAGGTGTTTGGAGTGATCACTAATGATGGTAACATTATGCCTCTATTCATCTTACCACAGGGCCTCAGACTCAACATGGAGGCCTACATCAAGTGACTTGAGAAGATAGTGCTTCTCTGGGTCAAGAAGGTGGCTGCTGGAAGACCCTATGTCTGGCAAAAGGACTCTGCACCATGCCACACAAGCAGAAGAACAGTTATAGCTGTCAGACAATTTTATGCGACCATATCACCCATTATATCTGACCACCTAACTTCCCAAAACTGCAACCTCCTTGATTATGATATGTGGGGCACAGGTGGGTGAGAGACCAAAACTACTTCTTGGAACACCAAAGATGAACTGAAGGCAAGGATTATGGCAGCATTGATCAACTTAAATAAGGAGACCATCCAGAAGAGAAGCAGGAGATTCTGAAGTTGTCCAAAGGCTGCGGTTGAAGCCAATGGTGACTTTATTGAATAAATTTACTCTTTAGTATTTCAAGATATTTTTGTGTAATTTTGATTAATATATCTGTTAAAATGAGGTGTCAATCTATTTACTGATACCCAGTGTAAAAAAACAAACAAACAAAAACCAGAGAGCTATAAGTGGCAGTGGGGAGTTCATCATCTGACAAAGATAGACGTATGGCCATATCACACTGAAACATTGGTTCACATACAATCATCAAAGTTAAGCAATGATGAGCCTGGTCAGCACTTAGAAGGGTGACCTCTTGAAAATACCAGGTGCTGTAATCTTTTGTGTGCAGATAGATGATTGTTCAGAATTAGAAATCAGAGCCAAGTTCCAATTCCTGTTGGTTTCATTATGTTCACTTACATGCAAATGCCCTTGAGAAAAGCATGAAACCCATTTCTTCCCCCACCAGCTATAGGTTAATTAGTAGGACTTTTATCAGTAAAAATTCTTACAATCTAAAAATATTTTCTGACTTATCAACCTTTTGCAGGTTATTTAAACCCGCAAAAGATTGATATGCTGTGAAACAAAATCATTAAAAAAAAGGAAAATAGAGCTATACAGGGGGGATTTATTTCCAACCTAAAAAGGCAGATTAATGGGAAGGAGCTTCACTAAAGTTTAGTGATATAGAAGAGCAAACCTCAATAAAGCAAAGTCATTAACAGACAAATGGTAATCTTAGCCATTCCCTTCTAAGGAAATATTCAGAATTGAGCAGCCTTTGGGGCTTGAGTTCAGTTTTTCTTTAATCCTTGGGCATCAGGTTGGGATCTAAGTTTAGTATCTGTTCTCATCTGTAATATTTAATTATTTTAACAATGATGTTCATCCTGTACAAAGCACAAGAGTTACAGAGAGGTACAGTATATGGGGATATGTGGAAAAATAACAGTTAACCCTAGACTTGAAAAGGTCAAGATTGTAGTGATTGGGAAAGCATCCTCTAGGAAGTTGTCTTCACAGAGCAGTGTTCATGAGAATCTGCTGCTTGAGTGGAACTTAAATCTCACCAATGGAACACAAAGAAAATGAAGATGGTTTGTTACAATGTCTGCGGCATGCCAGGACTTAGCACCAAAGGTTAAATCTTGTGGAATTAATGTCAGCCATCTTTTTATGAAGAAACATTCCTTGGCCAAGTAGTCAGTGCTACTAAAATCTTTCTCTTAAAACAATTTTTCAGGAAAGTGGATTTCTTCTGTCTAGTGGCTGTTATGACTCTTTCTACTATTGATTGGAGTTTCCTTCCTAAACTTTTGTTTAAAGTTGTGTGGAACATTGGCTTGGTATGCAGTGATTAGGGGCAGATGAGAAGCAACACCGTAAACTACAATAACATAAATCAAGTTATTTTGCAGTTGTTAGGAGTTGCAATCACTAGTACTGAATTATGGAAGTAATAAAAAACAGTATGACTAGTTTAGTGATACTATTTAGCAAATGTACAAACTCACCAGAGAGAAAATACATGTATAATGTTACACGGAATACTAAAGAATGTCATTTTTGATGGCAGTAATTGTGCGACATTAAAACAGCAGCATGTCTTTCAAAACGGGCAGTTGATGAATGCTGACATTAAGAGGATTAATTCTAACACCGGTTCTTATGATTTGATGTGACATGACATGTGAAAAGCAAAATTACTGTCAAAATGTCCATCATTCTCTATGCACACACAGAGTTAACGACAGAGATTTAGAGAAGACTAGTTCATAAATTATATATGCCGGGAAGGGTGCTACAAAGTTCTCAAACTGAAAGTAAAAAAAAAAGAAAAATCTGAACAAACAATTTCCAGGTAGAGTGGTACAGAATTGCCTCTTCATATGGCTGAAAACTTTTCAGCATCTGCCTCACATTATATAATAATTATAATTATTTTTACTGTTGGTTGACTCAATACAAGGCCCAAGAGTCATTCAAGGGAGAGGGTTACTGAGTGAGATTGCTGTAAGGGAGGGGGTAAAGAGGAATTAAGAAATGTATATTATGAGGATGTGTAGGATATTAGTTAACCAAAAATTGCAACTGTCACAGATGCAGGAGTTTGTTCCGCAACATAAGAGTTTTAAGGAAGAATCTCTCTGAGTGGAACTTACTCCTTACGAAAGGAACACAAAGGGAATGGGGATGGCAGGTTCTATGTATACACATGTATATATATATATATATATACACACATGTATATATATATGTATACACATGTATATATATGTATATATATGTATATATATACATGTATATATACATGTATATATATATATATGTATATGTATATATATATATATATATATATATATATATATATATATATATATATGTATGTATGTATGTATGTATGTATGTATATATATATACGTGTGTGTGTGTGTATACATATATAAAATTATATTGCACATAGAATGCTGCTATTAATAAAACATTGCTTGATGTAATACAGCAGGTTTGGTTGTTTTGTTTTATGGCATATTGCAACCTCAATGGTTTATTTAATGCCAACAATATTTTTATTGCTGGTAATATTTCTTTTTCAAAAGTGTATTGTAATGTGTTGCTGGTAATAATTTTTCTTCAAAAATTTATTGCTGGTAATAATTTTTTTTTACATAGTATTTCTTGTATTAAAACCTATTTTTAAATTTTATAGTGTTTTGACCGCAGTTTGGGGGCTAACTATTTACCCATAGCTGGGAATCTAACAGGTGCTACCACTCCAGGACCTGGGAATACCAGCAATTAAGAGGAGGTTCCACGCTCCTCAAAACCTGATCAGAGGCCTTTATTGTCATACCCAGGACAGTATGAGAACAGAGTTATTAAGTGTGTGTGTGTGTATATATATATATATATTAATACATGCTTCATTAAATAATATATTCAAGTTTTGTCTATTTATTTTATGCAAATTCCTTTTCATATAGTCTGATAAGCTTAACATTATTATTGAAAAACAATAGAAAATATATATATATATATATATATATATATATATATATATATATATATATATATATTTTATAGTAAGGTTCACCCTGTACAAGGCCCAGGGGGAAGTTGCGGGTTATGTTAAAAGGCAGTTTGTATGGATAGGAGGGAAGATAATGGTTAAAACTAGACTTGAACATGTTAAGATTATAGGATTTGGTTCCACAGAGCAGTGGTTCAGAGGAAAAAGCTGTTAGAGTCAAAGTTATTTCTCACCTATGGAATACAGAGGGAATGTGGGTAGATTGCTACAACATAAGTGGCATTGTGGGTCCTTACCATGAAGTTTAGAACTGGTGGAACCAAGAAATATAGTTCATACGAGCACTTTTGATGAATGTAGCGATAGGGCAACAAGAGACATGCCACATCCTGCCTGTGAGTGAGAGATTGGAGAGTGGAAAATAATTTGTCACCCACAAGGACCTTGAGATGATTTTGGTCTATATATAAAGAATTAATAGATTTTTTTTTTTTAATCAACATTTTTATTACTTCAAATGTTATTATTAGTGGATATTAGTATTTAAAATAGAAGCCCCATTTTTACTTTAAACAGTGTGTATTATATCTTTCAGTCTGCATATTGGAGAAATCTTAAAAAAAGAAAATATATTCTCTGACAGGAATCAAATCTGTGACCCTCTTTTTTGGAGAAACCACCATTTGATTCAGTGTGCTTTACCATTTAGCTATAAAGAGTGTCACAGTACAGCAAGGTTATTTTTCCTTTAAGGAAAACACACTTCCTCACTGAGATATTTTTCTTCCTATAAAGGTGGGGGGAACAGGTTCGATTCTGGTTGGAGAACACCTTGATTATTTCTCAAATACGCATGGTGATAGACATAATACACACTTTAAAGTAAAAATAGAAATGTACATCTTTTTCAAATACAAGTATCCACTATAATAATGTTTAAATACATATTATATATCTATTTCTTATATTTATTTTGTTTAAACATTACTTTTGATGGATACTTCTATTTGAATAGATGCTCTATTTTTTATTTAACAGTACTTTTTAGCCAACTACATCTACCGATCCGAATATTCAAGAGATCATATCAGAAAAATATGTGTCTTCTAGCAGGATTTGAACCTGCATCCCCTATAGGGAACTGACATGCCTAACTACTCAGCCACATAGGACTTACGGGCATACAAAACCCAAAATAATGCTTTTGAGCACACACTCTCTGCTAATTCTTAAACATCCATATCTGTTCTGTTTTTGTATCCTAACGTAAACAAAGACAATTTATTTTAGGAAATGGATTAAATCTGACATATTGTTATATTTAATTGATTTTGTTTAGTCACGTCAGATCCAGTGATGGTTTTCCGTAGGGGATGCAGGTTCAAATCCTGCTGGAAAAGGCATTTTTTTCTGACAAGATTTCTTGAATATTCAGGCCAATGTTGGATTTAATTCATTTCCATATATATATAATCATCCATATACAAGCCTGCTTTGCTGTATGACAGTGCATCATTGTGATGAGACATCTGAGTGCTTCAAGTTGGGATTGAAACCCAACCTATTTGGCATCAGTTAGAGGTCCTACCCCTATGCTATCAGCACATGGCAGAGAAAGGGAAATTCTAACATATTAGATACGAATGCATGCAAATACCAGCAGACAGAGTGCTCAATTCATTAATGAAAAAAGGTGCGTTAATAGCTGCAACGGCTACTGTTTTGGAATTACCCTTTTCTCAAACACACACACACACACAAGGTCTGTCTGAAAAGTTATAGGACTAGATGTGCTCTGTGGAAGAGGGATAAGTGAATTGTGCTATCATCTAACAAGATATCTTGAAGTGTATAACTTATCTTAGCTTTCTGCAAATATTGAATCTCCCCACCTCCATACTTTTGTGATAGGACAAATCGTGGCTGCTTCATCATGACAATGCACCTGCTCACACCACCTTGAATATCCAGTAATTCCTGGCTGAGAAGAAAACTGCTGTACTGGAACAACCTCCCTATTCACCTGATCTTACGACGTGTGACTTTTCTTTTCACCTAAGTTCAAGGGGATCATCAAGGTGACCTGTTTTGAAGACATGAGGCCATAACGACAGAGCTGAGAGGCATCCAAGAAGAATCCTTTCAGCAGTGCATATAAGCTTGGCAGTGAAGGATGGAAAAGTGCATTAGACTTAAGGGGATTACTATGAAGGGGAAACCATGTAGTTGGTTGTTTGGAATTGAAATAAATTGTTTGTAACACCAGTCATTTTAGTTTCCAGACAAACCTCATATATATATAAAAATTTAGGAAATGGATTAAATCTGACATTTTTAATTTATTTGTTTAAACATTATTTTTAATGGATACTCATATTTGAGTAGATGTTCCGTTTTTATTATTAAACAGTCTATTTATTTATTTATGTCTACTGGCCTGAATATTTGAGAAATCTTTTTAAAAAAAAGTATGTGTCCTCCAGCAGGATTTGAATCTGCATTGTATGTGGCCAAGAGGTCAAGGTCAAGGTATGTCAGATCTAATGATCCCTAGGAGATGTAGATTTGAATCCAGCCAGAGACACATATTTCTATCAAGATTTCTCAAAGATTCAGGCCAGTACATGTAAATAAATAAATATACTGTTTAATAATAAAAACAGAAAGAACATCTACTCAAATATGAGCATCCATTTAAAATAACATATATACATTATATATATATATATATATAGGAGGCACGGTGGAGTAATGGATAACGGCTTGGATTGAGGAATCGGAGAGCCGAGTTCGAATTCCAGTCGAATCCATTACATTCACTTATGTGCTAATACCCTTGGGAAAAGTGTGAATGCTCTTCTTCTCCCTCCAACTATGGGTAAATAGCAGGACAGACTGGGTTCTATAGCCTTGGATGGCAACTGGTCTAGGAGAAGGACAACTCTGAATTCAAAACCTGCGGAGGGTCGTTTGGGGACCTTGTGGCATCCGTTGCACCAGGTCCCTGTATTCGTCCCTCCAAAAAGTGTGAATGGCCCTGCACAAAGCCTTCACCACTATAATCAAATCCTGTGCGGGTGTCGGGCTTTCAGTTTCTGGGACCTGATCTGTCTGACCCTCATACGTCGAGTTCAACGGGAGAGTCCATCATATATATATAAACATATATTGTTAAATAAAACAGACAAATAATGACTAATATGTTTGATCATGAGCTGTTCTAAACTTTGTATGGTTGCTTTAATTTTGGGTGAAAATAAAGATAAAAGTGTCTAACATTTGGATATATATTTTTGTTCCTTGAGCTAAGCTTTCAGCTCACATGGGTCATCTTCAGAGTGCTTTTAATTAATAAAAACATATCCAAATGTTGGACAATTTTTGTCTTTACTTGAAATTAAAGCAACAATACAAAGTTTAGAACAGCTCATGATCAAACATAATAGACATTCATTGTCTGTTATATTTAACAATATATGTTAAATAAAGATATACTACTCCAATACACTAAAAATTATATATATATATATATATATATATATATATATATATATATATGTATATATATATATATATATGTATGTATATATATATATGTATGTATATATATATATATATATATATATATATATGTATATATATATATATGTATATATATATATATATATGTATATATATATATATGTATATATATATATATATATATATATATGTATATATATATATATATATGTATGTATATTATATGAAATGGCTGGTTACTTGCTTCCAAACACATCCTTCTGCTGGGACAACTAGCAAATCCCTGTTACACATGTCTGCACAGTCACATTTTTGTGTATGTTCAAAACCTATAGAGCCCACCTGTAGTTCTCACCGTAACTATACCGAGCAGACCTTAGTTACAATTACTGGGAGAGAATGCAACCTGGTTTGGTTCGTTTTACAGCATATCAATCTCAATGGGTTATTTATTGCCAACAAGAATTTTATTGCTGGTAATATTTTTTTCTTCAAAAGTGTATTGCTGGTATTAAAATCTATTTTTACACTTTCATAGAGTTTTGACCCCAGTTTGGGTTTAACTATTTGCCCATAGTTGGGACCTTAACAGGTGCTACCATCCCAGGTCAGGGTGGACCGGGGAACACCAGCAATTAAAAGTGGTTCTACGCTCCTCAAAACCTCCTGATCAGAGGCCTTGCTGTTGGACGTAGTTTACCACCTTACCCATGACATGGATATAGATTATCGTCATACCCAGGACAGTGCAATTGGGTGTGATCAACAGTTTGAACAAGGCTAGCACAACCATCAATAGCTTCACTCACATGGTATGCTTTTCAGGCACTTTCCAGCAGTGTTGCATGCTGGGATTGACTTCTTGGGCTGATAACATGAAGTTACTTCCCTAATAAACTGACCATGCTGAGATTCTAACGTGGGTCTTGTGGCTGGAAAGTGAATGTTTGTAGACACTTGGCAACACACCCATATATATCTCACTCACCTCATGATCCACATTTATATGTAGCATTGGCCAAAAAGTAAGTTATTTAAATTAAGAAGACTTGGAAAATTTAACACTTAAAAGATCATATTGAAGGCAATGAAGGCTAAGAGGACAATGAAAATAACCAGCCTAATGAGTTTGCGTAAATGAATGGCAGAACAGGGGCTAGAAGGAATAGTAAAAAGGCAAATATTGCTTAGAGCTACAAAGAATAGGACGTTGTGGAGAGCTATTATCTCCCACGTCCTGAATGGAAACAGCATATAAAAGATGATAATTTTGATTAGTAATCATATTTCATCTTGGACATATCTGGAAACATGTCAAACATGGGTTTAGTATCACGGCTGTAACCCATTCCTGTGGGTTCAAATTTTGAGGAGATTTATTTATAGAAAGTTTTTGAGAAAAAAAAAAAAAAAAGAAGAGGGATTTTTATTTTGATCATTTCACCCAAACCCAATGCCATGAGGATGCAAATGGTTGCTGAGAGTGAAAGAGAATGAGAAGGATTTAGTGAGGACAATAAAAGAAAATTTAGGAAGACAGAAAATAGTAATCGACATTGCATTTAAACTTTTCAACATTATAAGTGACATGGAATCAAGAGACCAGAAGATTTGTATGGGTGAGAAAAGAAACTATTAGACTAGAACTTATGGTTACCTCTCGCTAATTCAACAGTAAGTCAATGAAACCTAGTTGTCAATCTAGTAATATGTTTAAATTTACGAAGCTGAGGTACCAAGGACAAAAGCACATAAAATATTTATAGAAAAGGCAGAAGGATGCCATGTCTGTGAGGAAATGACTGAAGTTAAGACACCCAGCCAAGACTAATTATATGACCCTTCTTTAAATTGGTCATATTTACTTACTCTGTTGATAAAATGCCTCGACTTGTAATTCAATATACCAGCCATTGTGAATCTAAATAATAGTCATATATCTATTTTATAGAATAAATAGATAATTTAAAAAAAAAAAAAATTGCCATTTGTATAAATTAAATCCAAAAGTTGTCTTAATAACAAATTGGATGCATTAACTAAAAATATCAGTAATATCTGAGAAAATAAAATCATAGGAATTTTTTTAAATTGTAGTTTTTTTTTTTTTTATCATTTTGCCCCAAGCAAGGTGATAATGCCATTAAGACACAAGTGGTTATTAGAGTGAAAGAACATGAAAAGGCTTTAGCAAAGAGAAAAGATCCAAAGAGAATTTAGGAAGACAAGAAATACTGATTGATGTTGTATTTAAATTTTTGAAGATTATAGGTGACAGGGAAGCAAGAGACTAGAAGAATGCCATAGGCGAGAAAAGAAACTTTTAAAATAGAACTTCTGGTTGCATCTAACTAATTTCTTTAAAACTTCCTTGTTGCTCACATCTGTTTTTTTAAAATCATTTCACCCCAAGCAAGGTGATAATGCTACTAAGACTAAGATGCAGGAGTTTACAGAAAGAGAATGAGACTATTTTAGTGAGGAGAAGTGAGGCAAGGACAATAAATGAACAGGTTTCAGAAGATAGTGATTGATGTTGTATTTTAGTTTTCATTATTATTGATATAATCGTACAGCAGGCACTTCAATCACAAATATCTTTCTTTCATATCACTATGGGTTAAGCACTGAAGATAATGAACGTTAAAAAAAACAAAAACAAACCTTTTTTTTTTTTATTAAATTTTATGGTCAGGGTTACTATGTAGTAAGGGAAGGTGGCATAATGGATAGCAGCTCAGATTGAGGAATCGGACAGCAGAGTTTGAATTCCAGTCAGATCCATTACATTCATTTACATGCTAATACCCTTGGGAAAGGTATGAATCCTCCTCTTCTCCCCCCAGCTATTGGTAAATAGCAGGACAGATTGTGTTCTATAGCCTGGAGTGGCAACAAACCAGTCTAAGAAAAGGATAAACTGAATTCAAAACTGGCCTGGAGAGTGTTGAGCTCTGTCAGGCTATCTTGCCCAAGAAACACCACTTCTACTGCAGCTGCAGTACACATGGTGACCCCGTGGGTAACAGGATAAAAAAAAAACTATGTAAATTTATTTTAAATTGATCTAAGTCAAAACAAAATACACATGATTTGTAATCTAGTGTGCTTAATATGAAATAAGAACTGTATAGTTTGAGTTTCAAACTATGTGATATGAGCATATGTTTGGTTTCCATGAAGGGTTGGGGGTAATTTACAAGGAATTTACAGAGATTCCCAAAACTAACTACTATAAAAATTCATTAAAAAGAAAATTTTTTAACATTATCTGGAGTGGTTAATTTATGATAGGAAAAAAAAACAATTTACTTCTATAAAAAATTTGACCTCTATAAAAATTTACTCTAAAAGCATAAAAATTCTATAAGAAAATTAACCTCTATAAAAATATAAAATTCCTATAAAAATTAACATACAAGAAAATTAACCTCTATAAAAATTAATTCTATAAGATTTTTATAAAAAAAAATGTTTCTGATTGCAGTAACTATTGTACAAATCTACCAATAATAATAATGATAATAACAGCCACCAACGATCATATTACATGTCGACTTACTGCAGTTTAGAGAAGCAGTCAAGTTGTTCAGTGTATTTGTATTCTTTTGGCTTATGCCATTTGATATTAGTTTAAGTTCTATTAATTTGAGCAGGTTCTAGCAAGCTAGATGACTGTTGCCTTGGTACTGGGTGACCATAAACCTGGACATCAGTGTCCTTGTTAATTAGTGACCAAAAAAGTTGACAATATTAATAAAGACAAAAAAGAGGCAGCACTTGTACTGGTGGCAACAGTAACAGAATTCAAGTCAAATTCATTGTCAAGGTTGACAATAATGGTAACAGTTTTTGCTGCTACTGCCTGGGTTGATAAAGTTCTGAGGTTGTGATTTGCTCAGTTGCCCATTCTCTTTGTCAACCATTGTCACATGCTAAGAGATATTTTATCAAGAGACAGATCAGACCAAAAATGAAGTACTGTTGCTATACCTGGACTGGAGCTGCTCAGTCCTCACTTTTCAACCTTGATAGAGTTCAAAGGTCACTATGCAGCCATGTGGGCAATTATTTTCCACTCTGAAAAAACTCTTTCCTAAAGAGGAGATGCAAGACGCCTCTTGCTACTCTATCACTATTTCCACAGAAAAATGTTTAGACAAGCTACATTCATTAGTTCCAACATTTCAGACCTTCATTGTCATGCTATGTAGAATGGAACAAAATTGATCCCATTCCCTTTGGATTCCATTAATAAGAACAAAGTTCCATTTGGAAATATTCTTCCAAAGAACCACCACCTTGTGAAACAGATTCCCAAGTGGATGCTTCCCGGGTTGCTACAATCTTAACCTTTTCAAGACAAAGGTCAACTGATATCTTCCCTACATATCCTCATAATATGCACTTCTTACCTCCCCCTGTTATGTTCATACAACAACCTCATTCATTAACACTACCTTGAGTGGCTATTGGGCTTTATATTAAGTAAATAATTAGTAAAAAAATATCTGGAAATGAGAGAGCACAAGGGAGAAGTGGATTCATGTCTTTTGAATAGCAGTCAGTTGCAACAAAGAATATTTTTACTTATATGAAGAAATCAATCAGTATCAGAAGTAAAAAATAATAATATATCGAAACAGAATTATTTATTGTCTATAATCTAAAACAGTGTGATTTTTTTTATCTGAATTTCTGGGATGAGGAGATATTTATATTCAGCCTAACATTCTTATCTTTGTTGTTGTCATAACATCTTGGCCATTATGTTCTCCAGCCTTCTTCAGGTGTTTCAATCTATTTTAATTCTGCAGTCCATGTCTAGGAATATCTCATTCTTTTTCATATTGCTCAGTTATTGCTAACCCTGTCATCACTGTGTCTAAGTCTGCTATCTAGCCCAGGGAGTGAACCCTCTATGGGAAATGACAGCAAGGCCTTTGTAGCAGCAGACAGGTAAAGAAAAACATTAAGACTACAAGTTCTAGTTGCAGGGTCTTCTAACAGAAGAATAGCCAAGTGGGTTAAAGCATTCGTTCATGCATTTGGAGGTATAGTAAGTGTGAATTCAAAGATAATGTACTATTGACCATTATTAATTTTTGACAAGTATTTCAGCTGAATAGTGGAAAAAACTGGCTGATCAAATTCAATGTCTTGAAAACCTAACTAGTGATGTTCCTTCATCACTGAGCAGACTGAATTTTTGCCTATCATAATGGACAGGTGCCTTGAGCACCTATTGGAGCTTAAGCTCAACTCAGACCTTAAATAAAACTCTTGAATATGATACATCACTAAAAATGCTGGAAAACTAGTCAGTTCCCTGTACTTCTCCAAGAAGTATCTGACTCTCCCTGCTATACTATATTTACAAAAACAAAACAAAATCAGACCAAATATGGAATATTGCTACCACATCTGGGTTGGAGTTGCCTAGTCTTCACTTGCCTGTCTTGATAGAGTTCAAAAGTGCCTATGTTGCCTTGAAGACCTTTCCAACAGCTGAAATATGATGAGCATCATGGTACTCTAGCGTTATTTCCATGGAAAGTGTTCAGGTTCTACCAGTTCTTACCTTCACAGTTAAGACCTGCTATGCCACACCCATTGTAGTGAACCACCCACATTCCCTTCATCTTTCATTGATGAGATGTAAGTTCCACTCAAAGAACATCTTCCATAAACTGCTACCTTGTGGAATTGACTCCCAGGAAGATGCTTCCACAATCACTACAAGCTTAACCTCTTCAATCCAACTGTAGGCACTCTTAAAGATTGGTCATGGTGGTGACTGAATGATGAAATGTGCTATCTTTCCCACATATCCTTATAAACTTTGCCTCTTACTCTCTACCTTCTAACTTGAGTGTCTCTTGGACCTTGTTCAGGAAGAACGACAATGTTAAAAAAAATAAAATAAAAAATGACAGCAAAGCTTCTTCAGCAGCAGGCAAAGAAGAACATTAGATTTAAGACAAAGTTCTAGGCTCAGGATTGTCCCACAGAACAATAGCTTAGTGGATTAAAACATTGGTTCATGAATTTGGTGGCATAGTCATTGAATTCAAAGACAATGCACTATTGACCATCATTTGTTTTTTATTAGGATTTCTTTCATCTTTATTCCACTTATGTCTATTCACAAGGCTGATTACAGTTCTATCACGATCAATTCTTCACTCCCACCTCCATTCCAACCTGACATTTCTCTGAATTATTCAATAAAAAAATAAACAATTTATCAAGGCTGAAATGTGAATGGTTCCCAAGCTAAACTTACTTATCGTTTCCGGGGGTGAGTAGCTGAGAACACTTCCAAGTCTGGCACATTTCACCATTCAGTCACCACCATGACCAATCTTTAAGAGTGCCTAGAGTTGGAATGAACCCAGAGTGAGTCCATACATTTCTATGTGGCATGTCTCTTCAGAACGTGGATGATCATGGCTCTACCCAGCCTCTTATTCCTTGTAGCTCTTTGCAGCATTTGTCTAACATCACAATCAACTTTCCCCCTCCTCCCATTTTAAATAATGACTTGAAAAAATTGATATCAGTAAAAAAAAAAAAATATACATCTTGGTAATATTATTTTTTTTTTTATTTTTTTTTTTTTACATCTGTTACTCCCCCACCCATTGTTTAATTTTATGAAATCAAGAAATTAATTTTTGTAGCTCTTAATATGTATATTAGTTAAACATTATCAGAAAATTTAATTCATCAAATTTTCTTTTATAAAACAGGACCTTGCCTAGTTACAGAAAATCTGAAAAATAAAACTAAAAAATTTAATTAGAAAAGCTTTTAATTGCTTTCATGAATAAGATATATTATGGACTATTGTCTTACGAAAAATACTTTTTGATGAATAATGAATTTTTACAAGAATTGTTTCCATTTTTTTAAATTTTAATTATAATAATTTATGAATTTTTAAATCTTAAAATACTGTATTAATTTGTAATGGTTAAGTGATATAGTTATTAAATACAACTATATTTACTTATTAAAAATGGAAAATCTTATTACACTTCAGCGACCCCCCCACAATATTTTTAAAAAGTTAGAAATTTTTGTTTCTATAAATGTGCTGATTTTTGTAAATGTGGACATCCATACACAACATTATCAGAAAATAAGAACAATAATTATAACAAATTAAAATTTATTGGGAAATTTCTAACATTTCCTCATTTTTTACTACAAGTATTTCAATCGTGCTTAAATCTCACAATCATCAGGTTATCAAATGTGTCAACATCTCACAAAACACCCACATAAAAAAAAGGGCTATTCTCTCATATTTTAAATGGAATTGTTTTAATTTGGATTGATTAAACTTTAAATCAGTTAATCTTTCTCAAATAAAATTTCAGAAAAGTATATTTTATTTTTGCAAGATTTTTTGATAAAGAGATTACACTGTGTTGACATATTTATCAATATGGCTGATTTTAGCAATTTCAAAAAACAAAAACTTTTCGACCAATTTAAATTTGGTTTGAAATACGTATTTTGCATATTGGAAATATTAAATTCAAAATATTAGCTTGGAATTATAACTAAAATAAAAGCTTCAAGAAAGATTTTTCATTTTTAAAAAGCAATTTAAACCCTAGGTGTTGCTTTTTTTTGTATGTATGTACGTAAATTTGTTCCATGTTCAATGTGCTTAAAATCTTTCCCTCTCAGTCTCTCAATGGCTACCACCACTGCTAACAGCAACAATAAATTTTCATTTTTCTCCAGTTGCCTTGATCTATCCACTTCCTTTCACCTTTCATTCCTATCTGCTCTTGCTCCAAATCTTCTGTAACCCCCTTACCTGGATCAACCCACTGTCTTTCTCTTTCTCCACATCCTCTCCTTTACCACTCCTATCTGCTCTTCCTCCAACCCTTCTATAACCCCTTGCATGATAGTGGCCTCCAGCCTTGCTTGGGGAGATACGCTTAAAAAAAAAAAAAAAAAAAAAAGTTTAATATAAGAATACCATGTCCTCCCAAAGTCTAAATCCAGCAATATCTTACTGATGTCAATTCCATGATGAGGGGAATAAAAACTAAATGTTAGAGAATATAATCACTTGGTTTTGTTTTAATTCTTCTAAGAGAACTTCTATGTGCTTTGTCTCTTCAGGATATAGACGATCATAGCTCTCCACAAATTCCTGTCTTTTATAGCTCTTAAGTTTACCTTTTTGTTATTTCTCCTAAAGCTTGTTCCACCATCCATTTACTCAAACTCATTTGGTAGGTTCAATCTGTCCCTGTGAGTATCAGATTTTCCAAGTCCTCTTTCCTCATTACATGCCATGGAAATTTCAATTGTCTCTTCCTGATGTTTAGGTCCATGCTGTTCTCAGCTTAATCCTGTAGAACCACATTTCTACTGCTTCAAGTCTCCTCTTCATTCGTGAGGAGACTGCCCAGCATTTACTGTTATAAGAAGGACTGATATTACATAAGAGTTTAGTACTATTCTTTGTCCCTACGAAAATGCTTCTGTTTTTTAATACTCTGCTTGACTTCTGGAATACACCTTTAGCTATCCCAATGTTTCTTCAAATTTCAGTGTCACTCGGCATCTCCGATATGCACTTTATGGATCTTGAACTCTTCGTTTTGCCTGAAACCATGCATTCTTCTTGCAATTGATGTTTAGTCCTTTCTTCTTGCTTTTCTTCTGCAGGACTTCTTGTAGTTTCCTTTCCCTACCCTCTCTCAATGCTGTGTCATCTGCATATCATATATTGTTAAGATTGTGGCCACCAATAATTAGACTGAAAAAGAAAATGGACATGTACCCTCATAAACCAAGGGGGGATATGGTAGGTAGATAAATATATTTATTAATGGACAAGAAATGTCTGATTTAAAGAATTTCCTTGGTTTTGGGAAGTAGATTCAAAATAATATTAAGATCAAGCCCCCCACCCCCAAATTGCTTTTTTTAGTGCCATTTTTAGTATTCTGTTAGCACAGTGTAATTCTCTTTATTAAAAAAAATCTTTAAAAAATAATTATATTTTTCTGGAGCTTTATTAGAGGAATTTCAGATTTAAAGCTTAATTAATCGGGTTCAAAATGTTACTTTTAGTTTAAAATATTGCAGAAAGACGTTTTTTTTAACACAAAGTTTGGTGTTTATTTAAGGTGCCGACTGCTTGACTGACAAAAGAAAGTTTATCAAAATTTTTCTACAGTGGATACATCTGTAAAAATTACTTGAGGAATATAACTTAAGGTTTTTTTTATATATAATAATAATAAACTACCCAGTAATCTTAAAAATTTAGGAAAATATTCTCTGTAATCTCATGTTTTATTGAATTTTGGATACTTTGGCTTTAAATTTACTATAGTTATCATTCTTATATGTATGGACGTCCGTATTTACAAAAATCAGCACGTTTATATACACACACGAAGACATGCATATATACATACATATATATATATACATATATACACACACACACACACACACAAAGTCAAAATTATTTTAAAAATTGTATAAGGTTTTTCATTTATGATTAGTAAATATAGTTTTTACTTTTTACTAATATCACCTAACCAGTATAAATTAATAGACAAATTTAAAAGATTTGAAACGTCATGCATTATTCTAAAATTTATAAAAAATATTAAAACAATTCTTTACTGAAAAAGTTTTTTTCCTTAAGACGATAGAGTCCATAATATCTTATTTATAAAAATCCGACAATTAATTGAATTTTTTTTTCAAGAATGTCCAAATGAATATCTTATTCAACCCCCCACCCCCGCCAAAAAAGGCTGCTAAATTTTAGTGAATGACTGAAGTAAAGTATAGGAAATTTTAGCGGCTAAAACTTCCTATACTAAACTTCGGTCATTTGCTGACGTATGAAAACAAATTTGAAACCAAATTTCCAAGATGTTAAAGAATAAAAAAATAAAAAAATTAACAATAACAAAAATACTTTGTTCTTTGTTTTTTTTTTTCCTCTTAAAAGATTTTGATGATAAAACTTTGTTTTTATTAAGTTTGAGGCATTTTTTCATCATGTTTTGTAGCGAATCTTTGGAAGTACTTATAAAGATAAAATGAAAAAAAAAAGAAATAAGGAAGCTCGAGAGGCACTCAAGGTAGATGGTTACTGAATGAAGCTTGTGGTATGAATGTAAGATGAAGTTAAAATAAGGATAAAAAGAATATATAACGATTAAACCCTGATTGGAGTTAAGATTGTAGTGTTCAGGGAAGCATCCACGCAGGAGCCTGTTTTACAAAGTTGCAGTTCTTGAGAGAACTGTCCGAAAACTTGTATCTTACAACTGGTGATTCGACTCCATCAACTTAGTAAATGACTGAACTGGTAGAACTAAAGAATGGTGCTCCACTTTGCCATGAAAATAGTGAGAGGCTTCTTGCGGCGTTCTTTTTTGATGTTACCGATCTTCAAAGTACTTAAAACAATTATTTGTTCACTTATTTTACTTACAATTATTGCCACATGATGTAAACAAGAGTCAGTGTATTATTTAAATAAATTAGCTGTGAATAATCAACAGTGCTTTTTAAGGCCATTTTTTATTTGCAATTAACAGT
Source organism: Acanthosepion esculentum (assembly GCA_964036315.1). Classification (NCBI taxonomy): domain Eukaryota; kingdom Metazoa; phylum Mollusca; class Cephalopoda; order Sepiida; family Sepiidae; genus Acanthosepion; species Acanthosepion esculentum. The sequence goes on from OZ038488.1 coordinate 43,205,427, forward strand.
GTTTTATTACATAATTAACGCAGTAATCGATCTAAGTAATGCGGTAATCAAAACAAGTGCGGTGTAATTTGTTACGTTTTCTTTTTAATTAACACTGTTAAAAATATATATTTAAAAAAATAATAATTTCATAGTTGTAAATGACCTGGGGTGCCCCCACCGCACAACAACCGTGTGATAATAGGACGATAAATTACAAGAAACCGAAAAGCAGTCAGCATAAGTGAAACAATTATCTGCTGTGAGTGAAAGAAAAGGAAAAAGAAAAAGTAAATAATTATTCGTACACAATATAGATCCTATAGGATAACGAGAGAGAGAGAGAGGAGGAAAAGAAATAAATAATAAAAGAAAAGGAAAAGAAAAGAAAAAGAAAAAAAAAAAGCTCCCCTGCTGTGTGAAATTAACAACAATAAAATGAAACAGTAAGCCACGTGGATGACGGATTGACGCAGTCACCATAGGAACAGCATTTCTTGTTTGTCTCTCACCAGGGCTGTCAATAAATGACGATTATTCTCTTGAATGATTTTTGTTTTTATTGCGACAGCATTTTCTCTCGTGGTCGTCTTAATAAAATTATGTCAAAATTACTATAAATAAAAAAATAAAAAAAGACTAACAAAAAAAAACAAATCATGCACTCAAAAATGGAAAGTTAGTTTTTAAAAAGCTACGCGTAAATTTTAATTAATTATAAAAAATAATTTTTGCAAATATAATCATTTTTTTTTTTTAATGGATTACATTTATTTCTTACTAATTTACTAAAAATTAATTAAAAGTTGAAACTAAAGATTAAGGAAAAAAATAGTTTTCTTGGCCTCAAATCTCTATGCCAATGCAATTTTGTCTAAAATCAATGCTACCATTAATTGTCAAAATCAATTTAGAAAAATTCAAATTTCATTTTAAATCCCCAAACATTAGCTCCAAAAACGTACTCTACATGAATCTTTATACGCGAAAAAGTCTGTAGGTCCCATACTAACTAGAGAGAATAAAAATACACACGTTAAAGAAATTGTGTATTTAAAATTAAAACAAAAAGAAATGTTTAAAGACTATTCATTTTATGATGAAAGGATTAAAAATAAAATGAAAATAGAATCAGGAATCGTAAGAACTTATTTTTAAACCAACGTTATTTTGCTAATGTTTTATGAAAACACTTGTGAACAGTTGAATTAGTTTAAGAAACTAAATAATAATAATACCTTTAAATCAATGTCTTTTCTACTTTTTAAAGATAATTAACTATAAATTGAAAAAATAAAGTAATCAACCAATATTAATTTACTTTTAACTTTAAAATTCAATAACTTGATTTTATAGCCGCGAAGTATTATTTTTTTGTAGTTTCATTTTTAAAATTAATATTCTATATTTATTCACATTGTTTTCGATGTTTTAAATAAATAAAAAATCATTTATTGAACAAACTAATAACAAAACAAAAATTAGTTTTAGAATGCGTTCACCAAGTAGTGTTAATCATTTTTCTTTTTTCTTTTCTTTTTTCTTTACTGTAAACATGTGTTAAATTGGTTTTTATGTAGAATTAAAAAAAAAATTCATTTTATTCCTCGTTCAAAGTTAATCACAGCGCATATTTTTGTGATAAAAACAATTAGCTGTATTGGAATTCGGCCAGATGATAGTTTTTTTTTCTTATCACACAATAATCAATGAGATCATCATGGCTTCTTTGATGGAAATAAAACGTAATTTAAAATTGATACACTTACCTTTCATAGATACCAATGGTGGAGATACATTAGGATCAATAGTACTTTTTGCAGGACTCTCCATAGTTTTTTTTTTTTTTTGTTACTTAATATTTGAAAATAAATTTTCTCATTTAGTTTATTTTTTTCAACATTGAAGTCAGTCAGTCTTTTTTTTCCTTAATTTTATTTTCTGTCTTTCCAAACGGCAATTAACATTGTCGCTAGGAATTTTCTGTTCATCGATTGAGTTCTGAAATCATGATAAAAATGTTACACCATTTTTTTTTTAAATGATTTTTTTTTTCCAACTGAGGTAAAAAAAAACCCGAAAAAATAGCAATACCGAGAAGTTAGTGTATATTTAAAAAAAAGGACAAGACAAACTGGCTCAACATTTCGTTTCGTGTAGAATAAGACTTATTTCGACTCAATATTGCAATAGGTGTAAAAAGATCTTAAAAAGAAAGCAATTACAGAGCCAAGAACTGCATATGTTCCACGAAATAATTATAGTCATTTACTTAGCATTAAAATAAAAATCTTAAACGCAAAGATAAGGGGTTGTCTTTGCTCATCACGACAAGTGCTCTGTAAGTTCTCTCCATTCGCAAATAGTTTCGGGTACAATTTTTTTTCGTGTATAAAAAAAAGGGGTGAGGGGAATAAATCCTTACTTAAAGCTTTCAAAAACCGGTTATAGTTGTTAAAACTAAAATAAATGTTTCTGTTCGCTGAGCTGCTCTGTCTTGAGTGAGCAACGTGTCTGGAAACACTCACCATAGCAACGGGAGAACAGTACTCGTACACATGGTATGGACCCGCCTGCTTTCTTTTCTTTTCTTTTTTGTATCAGTATTGATGGCAAACCAAGTGTGAACGAAAAACCGATGTGGGTATAATGTATCATTGTAGTGTTTCAAGTCCCGGTGTGAATGCGTCATGACGTATGTTACACAAATCTAGGGTGGTCGAAGAAAGAAAAAACCTAAGACGGAAATATCAGGTTTTATTAAAGAAAGCCGGGAGAGAAGGAAAGCGGCTTTTACCTGTTGTTATTTGATGCTTGTAACAGTTAAAACACCTTTTTGGTGGAGATTAACTCTCGTTAAATAGTTGGAAAGCGTGTAAAATTATTTTTATCATGCCTCATATTACAAACACTACTTGAAAAAATATTTACTGTGGAGTGGACATAAACAGGAATGAGAGCTACAAAAGAAGTTATAGGGAGCACTGATACGCCTAATAACCTAATCTTCTGAAGGAGCCAGCAAAAACAGGGATACTTGTTTCGTTTCGATGCTGTGAAAAAAACTAAACAGTAAAACGAGTCATTGTCTCCTCGGTGGAAATACTGAAAAATAAATATAGTTCTTAAAAAAAAAAAAAAAAAAACAATAAAAAAAACGTAATCAATGGCCTGACGATTACCATTCAATGTTGAACCCTATGTCCACACAAATTACGAGTTCATAGGCTTACTATGAAGGAGTGATGCTAGAGCTGTGAAATCTTTCATGCGTTAATTTCAACTGCATTGTTTCTTTCCAGGTAAACTGACTGTTCAAAGACTTTAAAAGTAACTCGTAGAGATTTCTCATGAAAGAGGACAAAATTTGGCATTGTCGTGTTACCCTGTATTTACAGCAAAAGGGTTTAGCCCAACAAGGACATTCAACTGACAAGGTTGCTACAAAATTCTAATATTAAATACAAATAATTGATACCAAGGAGATTAAATAAGTGAAGCTGTGGAATCTTCCACGACAGCCAGTCTACTCTCCGCTGGAAATGCACTCTTCTTGCATCCATTGGTCGATCACCGTAAATCCGGCTTGCTGATTGGTCAGTTTCGACCAATCAGATCGCTCCCACGCGCACGATTATTCTTCGCGCCATTCTTCCTGGAGCCTCTTTGACTGTATATAAACCGTAGTAACACGTGTCACCTTGAGTATTCCAAAAGGAGATTCCAAAGAGAGCAGAGCAATCCAGATTCGAGCAGACCCGAGCAAACCACACCGACAACCAATTTCGACCGCTCAACACAATTACCAAAATGTAACCTTCACGGAACTCCCGTCTTTGACTAACGCAGTCAGACGTTAAAGAACTTTCGAACATAAAACAACTTTGCTTACCCAAAGTGAACAGGACATTCACTGCTCAATAAGAAAAGAACCTTATGACACTTACGCAAGTACAATCTACAATCTACTTCTAATATGAGCTTAGATACAAATATACCAAGTTAAGGGTACGCAACTTTTCTTGACTTAAACCAATACAACACTACTTCTAACATTGAACATCCGGCAACATAAGAAAACACTATTGTAAATACCTTTCAGTTGTATATAAATGTTTGTATTATTTCAATTTATTCTTGCTTTGTTTGTTCCATATTTTTGAACTTTAATATTGTTGAGGATGAATGTAAAGAACACATCGATCTAACAACCTAAACCTTCTGATATCACGTAACACATTCAATTCATCCCCAACAAAGCTACATTTTTCTTAGCATGAACAAAAATAAAAATCCATACCAAATCAATGTATTTTAAGCATTTATTCCGGATACCTAAATATCATATACTGTATGATTTTTATTTAAATAATCTATAGAAATAAAAGTAAAAGAAAAATCTAACTTAAAACATCAGCAATTGATTAATCATATACGAGGGTAGGCTGAAAAGTCCATAGGCTGACTATAACTGTTCTTATTAATAAGTGCATTGTTTCTTTCCAGGTAAACTGACTTTTGACTGTTCACAGAAGACTTTAGAAGTAACTTGAAGCGAATTTTCTTAAGAATTAACTAAATTTGGCATCACGGTGTTATCAAGTAACTGAAGAAAAAAAATCATAATTCTTTTTAAAATAATGGGTGTCGCTGAATTGTAAGCTTTCCTTTTCCATTTATGAATAGTAAATAGTTTTTTTAATTTAATAACCATATCACTTGACCGCTAGAAATAAAAAAAAATTAACAGAATTCAATGTTTATAAATTTAAATTTTAGAAAATTGAAATTTCTTGTAAAAATTAATTAATCCTCGAAATATTTTTCATAAGTCAATAGTTTTCATAACAGTATTTATTCATAAAAGCAATTAAAAGTTTTTTAATTAAATAATGTCTTAGTTTTATTCCATTTTTTTTTTACTTTACGATTAAGACCAATTTTATTTTATCGGCTGGAGATCCTGTTTGACCTCCCCAAAAAATTTGATAATTAAAATTCACCTAGGACTTGTTCTTATCACTAATATAAACATTAAGCGTTACAAAAACAAATTTCATAAAATTAAATGAGTGAAGGATAGAGGGGAAAATGTTGAAAAAAAGAAACGTTTACAAGAAAATTCCATTCATTTCTGAATAAGTCCTGGAAGTCTGGCAAATACCTAATTTTTCGAAGGATTTCCAAATCAATGTTTCTCATCGCAAAAAGAAAAAAGACACTCAAATTTCCCGTACAAATTTATGGTCCCACGTTGATGACAGAAAAATAAGATATTTAACCAAAATTTTGAAGATTCTAAAAAAGATTTAAAAAAAAAAAACTTCTTTGGTCATTCTTATTCAGCAATAACAAAGATTTCTAAGAACTTGACTCTCATACGTTGAAAACGACGAGAGAGTATTAAATATATATATATATAAAAAGAAAGAACAGTAAGATATATAATCCGGTGTTCTTATAGATATGTTTATTTTTACAAAATAGTGCTCAATGTAAATTTACAGAGCATTAATATTATAAATTAACTGATTTAAAATATGATTTTTTTTTCGCTACACAGTAATAACCATGTTTCAAAAATGGAAGCTCAAAGCTTCGAATTTAATTTTATAATTAAATTAAAAATATTAATTCCATTTCATCCTCAAGCGAATTTTGGAGTAACTTATTTTTAAATTTACTGAGTTTTAAAGGCACGACAAAGATTCATAATTGAGTGTTTCCAAGGATACAGAGAAATCCACTCTTCCAGACAAGGGGTGGTAGCGTGTTCATTTTCAATAACTTTTGTATCAGTTATTAGTTACATTCGAAAAAGGGTTTATGGGTAGGGATGTATTTTTCCACGAATTCTGACATCCGCTAAATGCATGTCGTCTGTTTTTTGTTTTTTTTAAAATAAACTTTTATTGTTAATGGCAAAAAATTCTTACTGCATTTTTTCTATTTGTATACTTAAACATTTTGGGGGATGTTTAGGTTTTAATTTTTAATAGACTATATTTCTCTTTAAAACCAAGTAAATGTATTAGGATTACTTACAGTATGTAAAATTATTTTTTCATATCATGTATATTACAGGTCACATTTTTAAAATTATTTATATAAATTTTATTTAAGTAAAATTTATGACAATGACGGCAAAAATAGCTAAATTATTTCTCTGATTCAGTAAACTTATTTTTTTTATAAACTTAGTAATATATAGTTTCTCGTGTATGTACAAAGGACATGGGTCATTTAATGACCTACATATTCTAGCTTTTCTTATTAACTTCTATTTTACTGTAGGTGTTTTATTGGATTCTTTTAGGTGCCAGAAGTACTTTGAGAGAGATCTTTGATTTTTATATTTATTTATCCTAAAGGAACTTTGATGTTGGTTGAACCTTTTTTTTAACTCGTGGCTTGTACAACCTATATATATTTTTATGTTTTCAGGATTTTCAATAGATATATTGCACTGGTATACTAATGATTCTGTGCGACATTTATTTTGTAGAGGACAGTTATGAGGGTTTCTACAGTTACATAATTTTTGTTTATCTGTTTTTATTTTTCCATTGTCTAAAATTTTTTGGTTCTGGTATAAGTGTTTATTTAAGATATTAGCATTATGTTTCTTAATTTTTTCTAAGTTTTCAGTACAGCTGTAACTTAATTTTAGTGTATTTTTATTGAAAATAGTACTTAGTTTACTTTCACTGGGAAAATTCTTGACTATTAATGCGAGGAATTTCTGTCCTAATTTGTTCTTTACCATTTGGTTGTATGGGGGCGTATACCAAATTATTTTTCTACTTTTGTTTTTTTCCATGCTTTCCATTTTTAATGTAAGTTAGTTTTGGGTTTTTGTAGCCACTATCTTTTAGAGCTTTATTATAGAAATTAATATGTTCATGGAAAATCTTGTCATTTGCTGTATTTGTACTTATTCTTTTTCGGATAGATAAAGGTATATGCTTAATTATAGATGGGGGGTGATTTGATTTAGGGTGTATATATAAAGGATTGGTATTGGGTTTGTTTTTTTTTTATAAGGTGTGTATGTATTTTTCTTTAGGCCCAAACCTTGTTTCGTGTTTAGGAAGAGGTTCCCGGATTTCTCTCTCTCTCTGGCCTCTTTGCTGGTGCTGCGGAGTTTCACTCGTGAAGCGTGTAGTCTGTGGCATTGCCTGTTCATTCTGAGGGTACACGGTTGACAGTTCCCTGGTTGCTGTTTCCGACTGGTAGTTAGGAGCCCTAACTCTTGCGTAGCGTCTTGAGCGGCCGCTCTGATCAACAGTTGCATAATATCGGGGTGTCTGTAGTGCCATGTCGCGCATGGATAGGTGTCCCTGCAGTCATCTCCGGTGGGCAACCCTGAGGCCACATTATGATTCAGGCAGTGTCAAACCCCCTCTCTGCCCGCGTCATGGGTGTTAACCGTCAGCTTCCTGTAACTCAGGCCTTCTCTTTTTCCAACACCAATTACCCACCATGAAGTACAAAAACCAGAAATATAAACCTAAACCAGCCTTCCAAAAATCACCCAAACCTTTAAATATATCCTTCTCCAACATCCGTGGCATCAGAATCAACTTCTGCAGCGTTGAGTCCTTCCTCATTGCCCGGATATACTGGCCCTGTGTGAGACCAATCTTGACTCCGCTATCCCTTCCTCTGACCTCTCGATCCCTGGATACCTTCCTCTCCTCAGAAAAGACTCTCTAACCCACATGCATGGCCTAGGGGTCTACGTCAAGGACCATCTCCCTCTGGCTAGAGAGTCCTCTCTCGAATCGCCGAATCATTCGTTCTTGTGTCTCCGGCTATCTCTTCTCAATGCCGTTAGCTATCTTTTCTTCCTCTACCGCTCTCCATCCTCTCAGGACTGTGGGATACTTGATGTCATTTCTGACAGCATAGATAGGGCCCTCTCTGCCCATCCGTACGCTCACATATTTGTATTTGGCGATTTTAACGCCCATCACAACCAGTGGCTTAAGAACGCTACTACCGACCTCGCAGGCATTCATACTCTCAACTTTTCAGTCTCTCAATCCCTCACTCAGATAATCGATTTCCCCACGCGTTTTTCCTACAACCGTGACGGTAAGGCTTCACTCCTCGACCTGTGTTTTACCTCCATCCCTGAGTCTTGTAGTGCCACGCAGCTCTGTCCTATCGGTAACTCCGATCATGCTGTCGTGTCTGTTAGCATCTCCTTCGGCCCCACCCCCTGCAAAGAGCCTCCTACCACCAGAACCACATTCTACTACCAACGGGCTGACTGGGACGCGTTTCGTGACTTCCTCCGCGATGTCCCCTGGGATGCTGTATTTAAGCTCCCCACTCATGATTGTGCTTCTGAGTTCTCTTCCTGGATTAAAGCCGGTATCGAAGCTTTCATCCCCTCCAGGAAATTCATGGTCAAACCTCGCTCCTCCCCCTGGTTCACAGCTGCTTGCTCAGCCGTCATTGCCCATAGGAACCACTTCTTCCACCGTTTTCGAAGTGATATGTCCGACTCCAATAGACGTCTATTTACCTTTGCCCGCAACAAGTGTAAGCGTATCCTCGACGATGCCAAGTTATTATTGCTGCTCGGATGAAGGAACGTATTGCATCCCGCAAATTTGGCTCCAGAGATTATTGGCGCCTCTGCAAGAGCGTCCTGAACAATAACAAACCCTCCATTCCTCCCCTGTTCAATCAGTTTGAGGTCCTGACCACCTCTGCTGACAAGGCCGAATGCTTCGCTCGGAAGTTTTCTTCCAATTCTACGCTAGACTCTTCCGGGGTGCCCTTGCCCGATTTCCCTCCCAGAACTGAGGCCCTCCTGGACGGATTGCACATAACCCCGTCGTCGGTATTGGGCATTATTTCTAACTTAGATCACCACAAGGCTACTGGTGATGACGGAATACCAGCCATTGTCCTAAAGAAATGCGCACCTGAACTGGCGCCTGCCCTCTCTAAATTGTACAACCGCTGCCTCAAGGAGTCCTGTTTTCCTGACTGCTGGAAGTCCTCAACCATTGTCCCTGTCTTTAAGAACTCTGGTGACCCCTCTGAAACTTCCAATTACCGTCTTATCAGTCTCCTACCCCTCTTCGGCAAAGTCTTCGAGGCCATTATCAACGCCGAAGTGATTAATCACCTGATATCCCATGATCTGCTCTCAGACAAGCAGTATGGTTTCCGCTTTGCCCGATCTACTGCCGATGTGCTTACGGCCATCACTGAATTTGTCTGCCAAGCTATCCACAACAACGGTGAAGCTCGTGCCGTGGCCCTTGACATCTCCAAAGCATCCGATAGAGTCTGGCATGCCGGCCTTCTCCGCAAGCTCCAGGGTTATGGTATCACAGGTCGATTGTTTGACCTAATACAATCATTCCTGACAAACCGGGATTTGAAGGTTGTTCTTAGTGGTTTCATCTCCAGATCCTATCCCGCTAACGCAGGTGTTCCTCAAGGCTCTAGCCTAGGCCCTACTCTGTTCCTCATATTTATAAACGACCTTCCTGACGCCATAGACTCCCAAGTCGGTATCTACGCTGACGACACCACTATTTACTCCTGCCTCAAACAAATCTAGTGAGGCGGTCAAAGCTAACCTGGCAGCTCAAATTGAAAAGGACCTCCAATCGGTTGTGATCTGGGGTGAGAAATGGATGGTTAACTTTAACGCCTCTAAAACAAAACTGCTCTCTATCAACCACCACAAGGATCCATCCCTGCATCCCGTTAGTATGTCTGATGACCAACTTCTCGAGAGCTCCTCCCTGCGGCTGCTCGGTCTCACGCTGATCTGAGATGGAACAAATACATCGAGTCAGTTGCATCAGCCACCGCAAAGAAAGTTGGTTCTCTGTGCCGAGCCAGGAAATTTTTCTCCCCGGAATCGATCCTTCAAGTCTATAAATCGACCATTCGCCCTTGCATGGAGTATTGCTGCCATATATGCTCTGGGGCCCCAGCTGTTTGCCCTCGGGGTTCTTGATAAGATCCAGAGACGGATAGGCAACGTGATTGGCCCTGATCTGTCATCTCGTCTGCAGTCGCTCTCTCACAGACGCGATGTTGCCTCGCTCTGCCTTTTTTACAAGTACTTCCACGGTAATTGCTCTGAGGAGTTGCGTTCGCTTGTCCCCAGGCCTCGTGAATTTAAACGCCCCACCAGGCTGGCATCCCGCTCCCACCCCTACACCCTGGAAACTGTTAGATGTAGACGTCTCTTCTACTCCAATAGCTTCATGTCTCGCACATCTCGCCTATGGAACTCCCTTCCCTATTACTGTTTCCCTGACAAATACAATCTCCAACGGTTTAAGTGTAGCGTCAATCGACATCTCCAGTTGCCTTGATCTATACACTTCCCTTCTCCACATCCTTTCATTTCTCATTCCTATCTGCTCTCGCTCCGGATCTTTTGTGGCCCCCTTGCCTTGATCGACCCACTGTCTTTCTCTTTCTCCACATCCCCTCCCTTGCCACTCTTATCTGCTCTTCCCTCAACCCTTCTTTAACCCCTTGCGTGATAGTGGCCTCCAGCCTGGTTTGGGGTGATATGATTAAAAAAAAAATATCAAGGAAGTTAACTTTTTTAATTTAGTGCTAACCGTAATTTTTAAGCCCATGCTTTTAAATTCTTTATATAATACCTTTCTAATTTTATCTGTTTTGAAGTTAGTTGAGTTTTTAATAACCATAAGACCATCGTCTCTGTATAAACCAATGCCAGTTATATTAATATCACGGTGCGCTGTAACAGCCAAACGTTGTAATAAATATGGCGACAAAGATGAGGACAATAGTCCCAATAATGTAAATAGTGTACATAAAGGGTTCGTTTCCAAATTTCCAATCACCAGAAGAAGGCCGGAGCGTACAATGGCCGAAACGTTGAGAATATGGCAATGAAAATAAGGATAACAGTCCGAATAATGTAAATAATGCAAGTAATATACCCACATGTTTAAAAAAAAATGGCCCAAACTACCTTTCATCATTTATTGAAGCGAAATGGTACATTAGATGAATTATAAATGAATTATGAACATATCAACTGATACAATATAACTAGAACAAGACATTTACTTTAACACACCATTCCACCAATTTAATCAAGCTCGCTTGGTAGGTTATGCGTTGTCCCTTTTAACTACAATCTCATGTGAGTATCAATTTTTCCAAGCCCTCTCTCCTCATTATGTTCCTTAAAAATTTCAATTATCTTTTCCTGACGTTGTTATTTTTATTTCTATTTTTTTCTAAAACTTCATCGTTGCTCACATGTTCAGTTCATTCTGAACATCCTTCTGTAGAATCACAATTATTGCTTCAAGTCTCTTCATCAGGTTGCCATGTACTACTCAGAAAAACACCCTCCCCCATAATATAAATTAAAATCTAAACGTTGGAACCAATCACGAACGTTTTCGTTAACACTCAAAATAGTAGGCATTGGCAGGCAGTCACAGAGTTCACTAGGGATCTCCCGGTTAACTGACCCGACACAAGCTTCAACGGCACGCCCGTACACAACCAACTCTCCTATCTTCCAGGTTTCTTCTTTCGTTTACAAAAGAGACATTCCACCGGCAATATAGATCATTTTTATTTGACCGGTCTCGTTTACTTCCCGCGCTTCATTGGCAATAATCGGTTGCTTTCATTCGTTACTCTTGCAACCATACGTGGCACATGAAAGCAAGAAGCCGGAAGAGAGTTCAACACGGCAAGAGTTCGAAGAAAGAAACGATTAGTATAGAAAGTAATCACATCGAGCATATTTCAACAGTGAAATTACGAAACTTAGTTACCAATCTAGTACTGAGCTTAAATTCGTGAAGTCGAGGTATTAAGGACAGGGGCTGATCAGAACTACTACCAATGAAGCCGAGATGACAAGTCAGGACTTATAAGTTTGCAGATTCTTTGAATTTTGTCAAAAATCTCTAGATATATAGCTAAAGCACCAAACCCGATGTCGCAACAATATTCAATGCACGGATTGTAACAGGACACTGGCTCTGTTCATAAGTTTAACTGCATGAAATCGATGGCTCGTGATCTATAGAGATTACTAATTGGATAATAATTAGTAACATTTTTAGAAGTTATATTTTAAATAAAACGAATTTAAGAACGGTTACAAAGAGAATCGAACCCAGAAATAACTAGTCAAAATTAAGTAAAATTGAGAAAAACCTAATTGCTTCAACCTATCCACTTCCCTCCAATAAGACATGATTGTGTTGTCCGAATTCATTTGCTCCTGGGAAATTAAATTCAGGGTTGGTTTACATTAATACTATCCGTTCAAAGTGCTTATAACCTTACAGAAAAGAGTAACCAAATTCTCTTTAACAAAGAGAGCCACATAGTTTATGCCTAAATCCCCAAACTTGGGGTTTGTTTATATTAATACTATCCACCAAAAACACTATTCTTACAGAAAGAGTTACCGAAAATACTTAAAGAGCTATGTCTTCTGTGAAAAGATTTCCTAAGATTCAGGCGGGAAGAGGTGGATATAATATATTAGATATATTAATGTCAAATTTTAGTGGGGGTTGTCTATATAAACAAAACCCCAAAAGATCCCAAGACACAGAATCGGGCACAGAACAGATTCGCCAGAGATTTCCTCCGGGTTGCGTGGACAGCTGTCGCCTTACAAGAATAGACGCATTTCTATGGCCGGAGGGAACACACGTGGAACAGGAGAAGTAAGCGAAGGGCGACAGTCTTGCTCCACGAATTTATAGCAATTACTACTATATTTTCCAAGTACCATCCACCGAAGCGTAGACGTAGTTATACTGTAGATAAGAGACATTCAACAGTTTTTATATTCAATAAACCGCTTGTTTGAGTTATCAAGAGTTTGTCATTTTATTAAAAGAGATCTCTTTCCAGGATCGATTCTCGACGTTGTCCCAGACGAAAAAAAAAATTGAATAAAATACAATAAAAATACCACGGTCGTAGACAGGAATTACTCAATCTTGTCTGCGATACACAACGTACATATTGGTCCATACCAGACTTGGCTGTCAATCCAAACATCGTAAGATCTTAGGAAACCCCGAATCTACCCTATCGAGATAAGACGCCGGCCCCAACCGTTTTCCGAAAGAGAAAAGGTCGGATGACCCGTAAGGTCGGTGTTATTCAACAAAGCTAGCGGACCGAGCGACTGACGAAAACAAGAAGAAAGTAATTAGGGGTGAGAGTTACAGGACAAATGGTAGACTTAAAGATACAAGATTCAAATCAGAAAAATAATACATTATGTGTGTCTGTGTGTATATATATATATATATATATATATATATATATATATATATATATCACACACTTGAGATAGAGGTTTACGTTAAGGGGTAGTTTATATGGATAGGAGAAGATAACTATTGACTATAGACTTGAAGAGGTTAAGATTGTAGTGATTGGGGAAACATCCTCTTGGGAGTCTGTTTCATAGGGCAGTGGTTCACGAGAAGCTGTTTGAGTGGAACGTACATCTCGCCAATGCAATACGGAGAGAATATAGCAAGTGTCATGGCAATTAAACCAAGAAATGCAGTTCGTCTGAGCACTTTGTATGGTAGTAGCCATAGAGCAGTGAGAGAGACTCTCCACATTCCGCCTGTGAAAGAGGTTGGAGGGTGGAGAATAATTCTTCAACAAGGACTCGGAGACACTTTTCAACTATCAAGACTGGAAAATGAGGTCTGGGCAGCTCCCTCCCAAATATGGCAACAGTACTTCATTTTCGATCTGATCTGGCTTTTATAAAAGGTAGATAACATGAGTAGTCCGGTACTTACTGGAGTGGTACAGAAAGCTGATTATTTTACCTGCAACTTTAGCGATGGATCGTATATAGGATTTCTACTTAAGATTGGATGTGAGTTTGAGGCCCAATATCTTCTCAAAGTACGGTGCCTCCTCGAGGGGACATCCGTTCATCGTGAATGGTGTTCGAGGTCTGATTGGAGGTGTTGGCATGTAACCAGTTTCGTTTTAGAGGCATTGAATGTAACCAGCCAGTTTTTCCCCAATGGGAAGTTAGATCGGAAGATAGGTCAGTAGTCAATCTCTGATTGTAAAGTTATTTTTTTTATTTGTTGCACTACACAGTCATGATAAAAAGCACAATCAGGAGGTGAGCTAACCCAATCTTGATCATTTTCTTTATAAATAAAAGAATTTCTATTCAGTCTTGCTTTCATATTTTAAATTAAACTGCTTTATTAATCAACCGAAGGACGGCTTTCTGCTTTCCATCAGCATAGCTGATTCTAACCCCCAGGAAAGTGACTTGCTGCGTCTTGTTGAGCTAACGTTCTCGGCTGACGAAGTGGAAAGACTATACGGAAGACATTGGTAGCTCAGCTGCTAAGAAATTTGGTTCACTTTGCTCGACAATGTTTCACCCCAGAATCTCTCTCGCATGTTTATAAGTCCACTATTTGTCAATGCTTAAAATATTGACGTAGCATATGGCCTGAAGCTCATCGAGAGATCCTTGATAAAAGCAAAAAAAAAAAGAATAAAAAAGTAATATTAATAGTCCTAATCTGGCATTTTGGCTTTAGTAATTTTCCCACCGCCGTAATGTTGCCTCCCTGTGCTTTTTCTTTAAATAATTTCATGGTAATTGTTCGAACGAGCTATTCGCTATAATAGCTAGATTTTATTCATTTAAGCGCTGTACTAGACTGATGACAAGTTTTCATCAATTTACAGCTAATTTGGCTAGATGTAACCGTAAATTTTATGCTAGTTTGTGGAGCTCTCTTCTGGCTCCATGATTTCCCGTCAACTTTAATCTGCAAAAATTTAAATGCAATGTCGATCGCTATCTACAATCCTTCTGATTAATCTTCCTTTGCACTAGCTCTTTAGTAATGTCTGTTTTCTAATTCTTCCACGTCACCTTACTTGGGATGAACATGTTTTAAAAAATATTTAAATGACAAACTTCTTTCTTACATACGACAACAGAGTTAAGTTTATGAATAAAAATGCTAGATAGTTCATTCAGAATATACAATAAAATGTAAATGAAAAATGACAAATATGATAGTCCTTTTCAACAATACAGTTTGTCTTAACTTTCTTTGGATAGTTTTACTTTGATTTAAAAAGTAGATTGACACTTGACAATAATAGACTTATTTGTATAGAACAAAAATACACAATGATTCGTGCAGAAAATACGAAAAATGTAAACGTTTGTCGTTTACATTTTTCGTATTTTCGTATGGCGGTAATTTTCGACTTTCTTTGTTTTTAAAAGGAGAATTCTTTGACACTTGACAACAGACTTATTTGTATAGATCAAAATCCTAAATGATTCGTGCAGAAAATACAATTGCAAAATGACTCAAATATTACCATCAATTGTCAGACCGGCTAAACTATAATCCACCAAAAATATTCATGGGTGTAATAAGTTATCCAACAACATTCAAGTGGCCATCCTGGCGAAGTGTTTTTTAGTGACTACGTCCTGGTAAGAGGGTTATTTTTAGTGACTACGACTTGATAAACGTAGGTGGCACAGTATCTACGTTTTTTTTATTACGTATTGTACAAGTGGATTGGCAAAAACACTTAAATGTGAAGATTAGAATTAAGATGGCGATTTTCAAGAGTCCTTTAATCTGTTATTAATTCCAGTGGCTACTCCCCTGGTTAACTAACGGTACGAGCTGCTTACCGTTAGATTCGTCAATCTATATTATTATATTACCTACCTTCTTAATTAAGGCGTGAATCACGCTCCTGTAATAAAGCTTCACCCAATTTAATAGAGCAAAGTGTGGTAAAGGAAATAACGAAACTGAAGACAATAAACCGAGGTTTTTGTTTTATGTCTATCACTTGTAATATTCCTTTCATTTTTCTATAACTCTCTTACTCACTACATTCATTCCCCCTTTTCATAAATTTGTTAGAATAAGCGGTTGAATTTATAAGTGAACATTGAAGTCAACACTTGGAGGCGACAGGCTGTTTCATGCTAGACGCAATCGTCAAGCCTGGCGATTGCGTCTAGCATGAAACAGCCTGTCGCCTCTGAGTGTTGACTTCAATGTTTACTTTTATATTTACACACGCTCTATCTCTGATATTGAGCACTTTATCCCATAAATATAGCACACCTGAGGAGTGTATATATATATATATATATATATATATATATATACACACACACACACACACACACACACACACACACACAGAGTGTATCAAAAATACTTTTCCAAAGTTTGGTGGGTGGGTTCCTCAAACCAAAATAAGGACAAAAGTCCATATAAACATGTCCACAAATCCTTCGTTTTTGAGTTAAGTTTAAAGGCGCTGTGTTGTCATTAGCCTACGTTACATTTGTCATTCGTGTACGTTTGTGGCTAGTCTGTTTAACAATGCCAGGATATTTGTATTGTGAGCAGTCAGATGTGATTTTTACACACTGCTGAGAGTCTTTCTTGAAGCTTAATTAAAAAACGAAGTCCATACAGTAAGCCTCTAGCTTGGGTGGTTCTTGGGTCTTTTAATGAGGGTATATCTGTGTGTGTGTGTGTATATATATATATATATATATATATATATATATATAAAATATTTATTAAAGTTTATAACATATGCATATTATAAAATCACTACAAAATTTGCAATTTTCTTTCGACATTTCTAGTGTCTTGTCAAGTATTAGGTTGATGCAAAAATAATGTCGTTTTCTCACATGAAGTTGAACGTCAAAAAACGACATTATTTTTGCACCAACCTAATAATTATGTTGAATGGAAAATAAACGGTTTTAAGAGTTCAAACATCAACCAAAACCCTTCATTCGTGGAAACCGTTACGTAACCTACGAGGACCAATCAGAATACAACTATATGGTAATTTAAAATATGACAATATACTCTAGTATAAGTACAATCTATTAAAATCTATATAAAGTTAACGTTAAATTATAACAGTTAAATTTAAAATAAAGAGTTCAAAATTTCAAAACGTCAAATTCTAAAGTTAACCGAGTAATAAGTTTAATATTATTTCAAGATTATTCAGAATTGAAACTAGAAAAAAAATTGTTCTTAGTGAAGTGCCGAGTTATCAGTTAAGTTCAACCGTGATGAAAAAAGTACCACCAATCGCTACACATATTTGATACATGGAAGTCAGAAACAAAAAAAACAAAACAAAAAGAGCCCCAAAACAACAAAAAAAAGCAAAAAGAACCCCAAAACAACAAAAAAAAGCAAAAAGAACCCCAAAACAACAAAAAAATCAAAAAGAACCAAAAAACAAAAAGCAAATAACAAGAAAAAAAAACAAGAAAAAAACAAGAACCAAAAAGCAAGAAAAAAACAAGAACCAAAAAGCAAGAAAAAAAAGATCCAAAGAGAACCAAAAGAAAAAAAGGCAACAAAAGAGACAAAGCGAAAGAGAGACAAAGCGGAGAGACAAAAAAACGGAACAAAAAAAAAAAAAGGCAAAAAAATGACAAAAACGTAAAGAAAGCAAAAAAAAAAAGACAAAAAACGTAAAGAAAGCAAAAAAAGATAAAAAACGTAAAGACACCCCAAAAAAGACAAGACACCCCAAAAAAGACAAAAAACGTAAAGAAACCCCCAAAAAAGACAAAAAACGTAAAGAAACCCCCAAAAGAGACAAAAAACGTAAAGAAACCCCCAAAAAAGACAAAAATCGTAAAGAAACCAAACAAAAAAAAACGTAAAGAAACAAAACAAAACGTAAAAAAACGTAAAGAAACAAAAAAAAAAAACCGTAAAGAAACAAAAAAAAAAACCGTAAAGAAACCAAAAACGTAAAGAAACCAAAAACAAAGAAAAGAAAAAAGCAAAAAAGAAAAGAACAAAAGAAACCAAAAAAGACAAAGAAAACGAAAAGAAACAAAAAAAAAAGAAACCAAATTAATTAACGTCTCCATTTTTTCAGTTTGATTTTCAAATATTTTTACAATGTCCACAGACACGAACGCATAACGTTATTTTTCTCTCTGTGAAATAATGAGCACGTGGTTAGAACGTTCGAATGTCACTGTGGTTGATTTGTCAGGGAGGTGGTGTCTTGATGTTATCGGTCTTTGGAAAGTGCCCGAAAATCATACCATGGGTTTACGAAAGCCTTGTGAGTGAAATTGGATAGACGGAACTTAAAGTCCCAAGTCATCGTACAAGTGAGCGTACTGGCCTTGTCCATATTGTTCTGAATATAACGCTCTCTCTCTCTTAGAAATTGTAACTAAGGTTGTAGTATAAGCCCAATACAAGGCGCACGAGTCCTTCAAGTTAGAGGCTTATTGAATCAGATGTGGGATATAAACTTAAGAGAAAGTAAAGACTATAAGAATATGACAGATAATAATTTTTCACATTTCTATCTTCCAGAGAGAATGAAAGCAATTCCTTAAAAAGAAAAAAAAACCTATTGGTTGGTATAAATACTTACTGGTATAAAATAGACATTCCCATTTTAGCATGAGATGTTAAGGGGGAGGAAGAAAAAGTTAAATACTTCATCGAATGTTACTGGTACTTTGTCCCCATTTCCAAATTCAAAACAAGTTTTTTTTTACCATCATAAAAATGTACAGATCGGGAGGAAGTTATCAAACACATAATTCAGAGAGTGATTTTTGGTAGGGACAAATTCATTTGAGTCACGGGACGATAGGTGAGTGACAAACCGAAATTGTTATGTAGACCGCAAAGAAAATAGATGTGATCGCTCATAGGGGTAAGGCGAACGAATGGAAACAAAGCGTTCCCAACAAGGAGCAAAAGACACTACCGGCTTGACCGTTTTCCCTTTGGGATATATATAAAGTAAAACACGCTCGATTTTTCGGTCGTTCACACTGCTTGTTTTATCCATATGTGTTATAGCTTTACTGTGTGGGACAATTGGTATCACGTACATACATATTTGTATATAATTTCTTGTATGGCATATCTGTATATAAAATCTTTTGAGCACAATGCATATTTGGAGCTATTCTGATCCTTCCTTTGTGTTAAGATGTTAGTAACACGGATATACGCCTTTTACGAAGTATTCGAGCCTGGAGATACCCTTAATGGGGTGATTGGAAAGGGAGGTTAACTGAATATAATCGATATTTTATTTTCAGGCAAGACACTGACATGGAGTTGGATATGAATTTTATTGAATTTTAAATTAAAAATCCGATTTTTAAACTAAATGTTCTCATTTTGTTAAAAGCCCAATATTAAATAAATTTGTCAACATTTAAAATATGCAAAATTGATTTTCATTTTATTCTTAGTAATATCTTTTAAAACAGTTTATGGTCCTTCAGTATCTGTCTATATTTCTGAGATGAGGTATTATGTACTCTATTTACATTATTCGGATTATTGTCCTCATCTTTGTCGCCATATTTGTTACATAGTTTCGGCTGTTGTACGTTCTGACCTTCACGTGGTTGGAATGTCGAACGGAACCCTTTATTTCGCTCCTGGGGTAGTGGATAAAGGTGTTAGTTAGATCCAGTGACAGGACACAAAGAGTGTGATTTAAGGCGGTGGAGAACTTGGAGAGGGGAATTAACAGGAGATAACTGATAACGGACATCCATTAGACATGGCACGTGAAACTAGAACAGTCTACCCTTATGAAAAATGTTTGGATTTTGATGTCATCTTGGAGTTGTTTTTTTTTTTCGTTCAAATTCGTGAATTTGTTTTTCTCGTTCTATGTCTCGAAAAACGCTATATAAAATTCTCCATTTTTTTTCATCCAGAATATTGAATTTGCTAAAATTATTCAACTTTTTAACTAGAAAAATCTCAAATTGACGTTAAAAGTTGCCGTAAAACACTTATTTAAGATGGAATGATCTATTATATTTCGGTGCTAATATAGCGTGTGGTCTTCCTCCAGTTTCACGATGTTTAGAAAATGTGAGAGATACAAATATTCATGTTAGACCTCACCTGACCCGATGGTCACACGAGGAGAGGGACACGACATGTTGAGGTAGACGGCACGCTATAGTAGCACCAATATTTCTGTAATTTGTATTTAGATATATTGTATTTATTTTCAGATTGGATTGTTCACCTATATTGCATATGCCGCATTATTGTACATAATTAGATTAGAATAAAATTTGTATTTTATATGAATACTATATTATGAAAAGTGAGATGTAGAGTGGGACGTCCCGTATCGGAGATTTGTGGAGCACAAAAACCCTTGCATATTGTTGATTTGTTTATAATTCTATGTCGCAGCGATGGTTTGTAGAAATTTAAATATTTATCATTCATGGCTAAATCACGACAAACGAGTCTCTGCTTGTTTGTAAAGATCTTCAAAATCTCGGTGTGCAGGCATCACCTAAAATAAAGCCAATGCTCAGCTATACACTGTGAGAGAGTGAATTACTAGGTGTGAAATTTTATCCCCTGCACTAGTTTTTTTTGCGGGGGGGTGACATAATAATTGTGAATTCATTCCCTAACCGGACAGCATTTACTTAAACTTAGTGAAAACAGGGAGACCAATTACTGAGCAGTACTAAAAAGTAACAACCAAACGATATCTCTAGATATGGTGAGTGTAACGAGAACATTTTACTATTGCAGATCAAATAAAGGGTACAGTTTGGAATTCACCGCGTGTTACCTGGATCGATATACATTTGATGAAGGCCGGAGGGTACAACGATCGAAACTTTGTGATGAGGACAATAGTACGCATGTAAATAAAGTTTATTTTACTGTAAAATTTGAAACTGTATTCGTAAAATCTGCTCCAGTAGTTTTTTTCCGGACTTCTAGTGATTTAAAAATTACAGTTTTCTTTGTCATACGAATGGACGTTGAAAGGCATTAGAGGCTCACAAGCAGACATTTGGCATTTTGGAAACATTTCGCAAGTGATGTGTCTTAGATCTAAGCCTGAAAGTAGAGTCTTGGGATTTTAGAACTGGTCTTTGTCCTCAATTCAAGTATTTGTCAAATTGTTCTCGTTTAAATTTAATCAAAATTCTCACCTGTTGAATCATTTAGTTTTAGATAAGTTCTGGATAGTAGATTTTCTGCTTTTACTAAGAATGTCATTATAACAATATTGATAGTTCATTTTTTTTTACCGTTTCTTACCCCCCCCTTTCTTGGTTATTTAAAGTCGAAATGTATTTTTGGTTGTAAGAAAAATTATTTTCATTTGCGAGTGAATATTACATTATTTTTTTTAATGAAAATGATTTCTGCAAGCACAAGTTTTATTATTTAACCCATAGCTGTGAGAGAAGATATGGTTGCATACCTATACCTAGGATATTTGCACGTAAGTGAATGTAACGAACTTGACTGGAATTCGAATTCAGCAGAATCTTGTTGAAATAAAGGATATACGTGTTAGACAAGTTTAACTTGACACTTTTTTTTAAAATGAAATTTTGGAAACTTACAACACAAAATTCAAATGACACGATTTGTTGCCATATTTTGCCAGTTTTTTTTTGTTTTGTTTTTTGATTCCCCCAATGGAGTATTGCTGCCATATATGGTCTGGAGCCCCTGCTGTTTGCCTCAGGGTTCTTGATAAGATCCAGAGACGGATATGCAATGTAATTGGCCCTGATCTGTCATCTCGTCTGCAGTCGCTCTCTCACAGACGCGACGTTGCCTCGCTCTGTCTTTTTTACAAATACTTTCACGGTAATTGCTCCGATGAGCTGCTTTCGCTGGTTCCTAGGCCTCATGAATTTAAACGTCCTACGAGGCTGGCATCCCGTTCCCACCCCTTCACCGTTGAAACTGTTAGATGTAGACGTCTTTTCTACTCCAATAGCTTCATGTCCCGCACATCTCGCCTGTGGAACTCCCTTATTCCTGTTTCCCTGACAAATACAATCTCCAACTATTTAAGTGTAACGTCAATCGACATCTCCAGTTGCCTTGATCTATCCTCTTCCCTTCTCCACATCCTTTCACCTTTCATTCCTATCTGCTCTCGCTCCAAATCTTCTGTAACCCCCTTGCCTTGATCGATCCACTATCTTTCTCCACATCCTCTCCTTTACCACTCCTATCTACTCTTCCTCCAAACCTTCTGTAACCCCTTGCGTGCTAGTGGCTTCCAGCCTTGCTTGGGGTGATAAGCTTAAAAAAAAAAAAAAATAACGCTAACAAATGCCCGATAATTTTTTTCTCTTTTCCCCCCAAAACAATTTCTTAAAATAATTTAAATATGCAAAATATAAGAATTTTTTTTCGGAGATATATTTAAGATAAACTTTCATACGTTACATTGATCACATTATCCCATTTTGGCACCGAATATCAATTTTCGACAATCTTACGCATATTTATCAGAAAATAATGATCTAGACCTCTATTCCTAAGTTTTTACTGTATTGAATCAACTGAAAATCCTCTCAAAGAAGGTGTAAATATGTTACATGTAAAATGTCAACTCTTTCCGGGAATTTGCTGCAGGACAAGTTTTCTACTTCCTTTCAAGCACGAATAACATTAACGTGGTTCCATAACCGAGCTGAAAATCATTCAGAATGCCCAAGAAATACAAATGTCGACTTCGCTCTATTGTGCAAGCCCACTGTGAAATAAACCCTTACAAAAATCTTCAGTCATTTAAACAGATTTTGGGAAGTATGTCGAACTGAGAAATTTTATGCACCTCTTCGTACTTAGTTGAACGATTCGCGACAAAACCTATTCGAAAAGGTGTTGACAGTACAGAACAAACAAATTCCTAAGTAAGGACGAAATGTTCAATGTTTAGCTGATGATTAAGACCGACAAAAGAAAAACTTTAAAAAAAATAGTTCTTTGTTACCCATTCTGTACTGACAAAATACAATCTTGCTTAACTTAATCTGATACTGCATACAAAAACTATATTAGTTTACAATTATATTTCTTATGCTATTTCGAGATTCGATTTTCCCATATCATTTGTCGGCGACAATTTCAGTTGTATTGGTTAATATACATGGTATATTTTTATGAATATGTTGGAAAAATTAAACGATAATGTCTGCCAGACGATACCTGAAAGGAGACTAGAGAAATTAAATATTGAGAAAAAAACAAATAACGTTTCAAATAAACTATACGAAGTCAAAGATAGACAAGGCACAGCAGAACAGGGTTGCTATAGCGTAATTAGCACTATTAAATTCTGAATTTAGTTACGAATTTTTGGACTAGTTTTAAAAATAAGCTTCATTAATTGCGACTTGTAATGAAGAGAAAATCAATTCAAAATTAAGTGAGGTTGCCCTTTCAAATGTATCCCAATTCTGCAAACCTAAAGCAGAAGCGTAAATGAAACCTGTGTTTAGTTTGGCTGATTTTGTTTAGCGGCATAGCAACCTCTATAGGTTATTTAAGGCCGAAATCTAAATATTTTGAACGCAATTGTATGCCTTCAACTAAATATATTTTGAACACAATTTCATACTTTCAGGGTAAATGTATGCTTTGTTGGTAATTATTATTTTTTTTACATAAATATGTATTTTTTATACTTTCTTACAGTTTTAGGGGTTCAGTATTTACTCGTAGCTGGGACCCTAACAGTTGCTACTTCCCTGGGTCCGAGTGAACCGGGAAACGGCAATTAAGAGGTGCCGGATGCAGTTGCCTGTGTTTAGAAAGCGGGGAAATGTTAAATTATAAGTGAATGCAGTAAATACGCTCAGAAATGGTATTAAAATAGGCAGAACTGGGTTAAAACTGTGATTCACTTGGGAATGTGTAAACAATTGAGAATCGCTACGCAAACCAGTCGTTTAAGCACTAAAAAGCCAACATATGTTCTAGAGAATCAAAACAGAAAAAAATGTTTAGATTTCGCCGAATCCAGGTTAGGAGACCAGATCTAGTCCTTGTCAAAAGGAATATTTGGTACTAATCTAGCAGACAAGTGAGTGAGATTTGAATAGAGAGAAGATCGAAAATAATAATTGCAAGAAAAATACCAATGTTTGGAACGAAAATGCCAATTGTACTCATCATCATTAGCAAGATAGAAATAGTTCCCAGCAGTTTACTATTCCCCACGAAAATAAAAAAGTTAAATATCTGAAGAACTGAAATCATAGGATATCATTACTCAAATTAGCTACAACACTGATGCATGCTAGAAAAGTGAGTAGACATTGCCATTTGATCTTCTGTGAAAGCTAATAGCAAATGACGAGTACGAAAATTCACCAAGAAAACGGTAATGGCGTAAGTGACATTTTTGTCCATGATTTCTGGAGCTCTTAAGACAGCTGCAAAGGTCGGATGGAATAATCAGGTTTTACGGTTAAGAGAAGTCAAAATGAATTATGGGAGATAAAGCCAGAATATGACAGGAAGAGTTTGGAAGGGAAGCCATTTCTTAGTGAATGTTAAACAGAAGATGCTGGGGATTGACTTTGCTTAATCTTTTGATAGAAGGCAGTTACGGTCTCTCTCATTCTAGAGAACAAACGAGAGAGAGAGAGAACAAACGAGAGAGAGAACGAACGAGAGAGAGAACGAACGAACTAGACAGGGAACGAACGAACGAACTAGACAGGGAACGAACGAACGAACTAGACAGGGAACGAACGAACGAACTAGACAGGGAACGAACGAACGAACTAGACACGGAAAAAGAACGAACGAACGAACTAGACAGGGAAAGAACGAACGAACGAACTAGAGAAAGAACGAGCTATAGAGAGAGAAAGAGAGAACGAATAAACTAGAGAGAGAGAACGAATAAACTAGAGAGAGAACGAATAAACTAGAGAGAGAAAAAGAGAACGGGGAGAAAGATATTGAGAGAGAGCGGACTAGAGACAAAGAGAACGAACTAGAGAACAAACGAACGAACGATCTAGAAAGAGAAAAAAAACGGGGAGAGAGAAAAAAGAGAGCGCACTAGTGAGAGAGAGAGAGAGAGAACGAACCAACTAGGGAGACAAAAAGAGAGCGGACTAGAGAGAGAGAGAGCGAAAACGAACGAACTAGAGAGAGCGCGAGAAAAAAAAGAGAGCGTGCTAGAGAGGAAAAAAAAGAGAGCGTGCTAGAGAGGAAAAAAAAAGAGAACGTGCTAGAGAGGAAAAAAAAAAGAGAACGTGCTAGAGAGGAAAAAAAAAAGAGAACGAATTAGAGGAAGAGAAAAAAAGAGAACGAACTAGAGAAAGAGAAAAAAGAGAACGAACTAGAGAAAGAGAAAAAAGAGAACGAACTAGAGAAAGAGAAAAAAGAGAACGAACTAGAGAAAGAGAAAAAAAGAGAACGAACGTGTAATAAACGAAATATACAAGTGTGGCGCTATACCGAAAGACCTCAATAAATTCATTTTTGTAGTATTAGCCAAGTAACCAAGTGTTAAATAAATGCGAACTCCATTGGACAATTACTTAAATGAGCCGCATAACGAAACCATTGATGCGAATCCTGATGAAGTAAAATTAGACCGGTAATAGCTTCCCTAACTAAACCCCACGTAAATACTTGTACACGATGTTAATCTTACACTTAGAATCCACTGCTTTCATTCAGATTTTATGCGTTTTTTTTTTTTAATTATTTTACTAACCCTATATGTCTTTATTCAACTTTTGTTTTCAATTTTAGCCTATCAATGGTAATATTTTTTAATCGAGTTTATTCCAATCAAAGCAGTAAAGACAAGGGGTTTCTGGGTGTGGAAGAATTAGAAAGTAGAAATATTATTAAAGTGCCAGAATAAATAAGAGCAATCGGGAAGACAGTAGATATCAATTGACATTGCATTTGAATTTTTGAAGATTAAAAGATTAAAGTTGACTGGAAAGCATGGAGCCGGAAGAGACTTCCATAAACGAGAAATGTAAGAAAAGAAATTGTTAACCTAGAACTTACGATCTAGCCAAGTCGATTGTAAACTGATAAGATCTCATCGCCAGTCTAGTACTGTGATTAAATCCAAAAAATCTGCGTACTATAGCCAAGAGCATTATCTATTTGTAAAATTGCAAAATGTGGCACAAGACCAAAATGGGGAGGAGGAGGGACTTCTGTCTTAACATTAAACTTAGCTAGTCACAATCACTGACCCAGGCATATAACACCACCAAAACAACGCATTTTTACTTACATCTACCATAATACCACATGGTCTCTATGAAAGTCCTAACCAGTCCCCATATGTACAATTGTCTGTGGTGAGGGACGGGATTAAAATAATTTAAAAACATCTAAACAACAATGAATATTTACAAATGTAAAACAAAAACTACATACAAGAAACCAAACAAAATAATATTAGTAATAAAACGCCCAACAATCCTTAAATGCGACAGAAACACCAGTTAACTGGACGAAATCAATGCAGGACTCTAATAATATAAAACATTCATTAATTCCAAGCAATCACTCAAACACACACTCATTCAAGCACAACAACAAATACGAAAATCACACCCGAACCGAAAGGCGCCCTGCATCTACCAGAGACCTGAAGTTTCTGCTCACCCAAAGGATGGAGGGAATGAACTTAAACAAAAGAAAAATTAGGGACAGAAATAAAAGGGGCCAATGAGCATATATCCCCTATAGCTAAGTTAACTTGAAAGAAGAAACTAAGGACCGACTGAGACAGCGGAAAAGTGTCCGACCACGGCCTTCCGTTCACCTGTACCACAGCACTGCGGAGAGCGATAGAGCAGGCTGAACCACTTGGAGAAGGTATTGATGGTCTGCCATGTCGAATGCCTTGGACTGATCTGAATTAATCAGCGCGGCTCGCTTGCCGTCTTTTACACCATTTCTGATCGTGCGTATCAGCTGCGGGTTGTTTTGAATTGTTCGTCCCCTCACTGCACACGTTTTCGCAGGTTCTAACAAGCCCGTGACAACTGACGGCAAACGCTTCGTCAGGATCTTTGCCAAAATCTTTAACCCTGTGTTTAGCAGAGTTATGGGCCTATAATCATCTAAATCCCGCTGAGCACATTTGCCCTTTTTCAACCGTGTGATCGCACCTCTGGAAATGCGGTCGGGGATGGATCACTGCCGGAACCAGTTGTTGAACACTACTGACCATCTAACGAAGGACAGGATGGGGAATTAAACAAAAGAAAAAATAGGGACAGAAATAAAAGGAGCCAATGAGCATATATCTTCTAGCTAAGATAACATGAAAGAAGAAACTAAGGACAAAACGGAACTCTAAAATTGCTTAAATCTGGGCGGAGTTAGCCATTGTTTAAAACAGAAAGAACAATATCCTGATGCCTAACCGGCATCAAAATGCCACTTCAAGTCACCCTACTTCACTCGACACAAACGCACAAGACTCAACCACCTTTTTCCAAATTCTGATGGAGGGAGCCGCTACCTTACCGTCCTAATCTTAACTTTAAGCTGATGCTTAAAGTACAAGATCAGTTGGGAAGAAGTGAATTTCTCGCCCCCCATAGAATTCCAAATCACGACTCTCATAACACCTAGTAAGCAAAAGAACACGTAGTGTTCAGCCTTTGTCAGCGGGGGTATTACGTTGTTACAGACAGAACTGCCCTCAAGGACAAAGAACTTTCCGCGCAACATGCAAGCCATGATGTCTTCAATAAACTTACACAACGGGACTACGAGCCTGCAATGAAAGAAAGCGTGACCCAGGGTCTCCACCTCCCCATCAGAGCGAACGCAGTTCAGAGATTTCACCAAGCCCGCCGAACAAAGTCTTTTGCCTGTCCAATCCCTGCAAATCAACAACCAGGTGATTGATGTCTCGTCGTTATTGAGGCATTTCAACCCGGACGCCCACAGCCATATTGAGATAGCCCCCTGCTTCCTAAGACCGACTCGTCAATCAGATCATCACGTACGGATCCCCTAACTAACACATGATATAATGCCCTGGATGTTGGAGAGGCCATCCGAAGCCCGTAAGAGGTTTTTCGGAGCAAAAAGACATTCACGACAGAAGGAGCATTCGCCTCCTCCGTACACGAGAGCACACTTCTCCAGGATGGGAAATTCTTACGGACGTTTTCCTTTCAGAAGGCGCCCTCCTCATCCGAATCGCGACACATTCTATCTAGGAACGCGATGCGAAGCGTATGTTGACGAATCTCAACGCTAGGCATACCCAGATTGCCTTCAGAAGGGTGGAAGTAACAGATCTCCCGGAGTACATTAGCGGTCTTGCCTCCTCACAAGGAGAACAAGAGCCTTACTAAATGTCATTAGTGTGGTAGACAGGAGTGAAAGCACAAGTGAGTCGGTAAAAGAGAATCGGGTAGATGTGCGAGACACATATTTCCGCCCTCCTCTTTAAGGAAAGATTCCTACGAGAACACAGATGAACTGTGACCTCGGCCTTCTCTGACCAATTCATTTCCAACTGGATATCGAGACCGAACCAGACGCCGAGTATCTTGACCGGCCCGTCCGTCCAGAGGAAAGGTCCGGGAAGAGAAATTCCCTCACACAACCAACCGCAAACAGACTTATCACAGTTGATATTGGCCCCTGTCACCGTCTCTTAACTTCCGATTTCTTTGATGACTTCGTCAATCTTGACTCTTCGACACAAGAACCGAGACGTCGTCAGCATATGCAGAATACCTGGCCGAGGTGGTAGCACCAGGTAGGGAAATTCCGCGTCTATAACTTCCGAAGAACATGAAGCGAAAGCGGACAACTTTGACGAATGGTGCTAGCCAATAAAAAAAGTCTCCAATTGTACTCCATTCACTTCCACCGACACACCGGGGGACGCATACAGAAGTCGGATCCAAAGTACGGCCCGAAGCCGCCCGCCGAAAGTACAGCCTCCAGAAATCGATTGTCAACCCTATCAACCTTGGACTGATCTAAATTGATCAGCACGGCTTCACTGTCGACTTGCACGATGATCAAGCTACAATATGAAAGATGTCCTGAATAGTCTTGCCCTTCACAGCACAAGTCTGTTCAGAGTCAATCAAACTAGAGAGGACAGCCTGCAAACGGTTGGCTAAAACCTTGACCAAAATCTTTAACTCTGTATTTAACATAGTTAAGGGCAGAAAGTTACCTATCCTATCCCCATCGTTCTCGCCCTTGCGTAGCAACTTGATCACACCCCTCGTGAAGTGTTGATATATAGATCCCTGCTTTAAACAGTTGTATAAAATCAGTGCCAGCAAAAGAACAAAAAAAGGCGACTGTCTTAGGTACAGTGCGTAGGGTAGATCATCCAATCTCGGAGATTTGTCCCGGCTAGCCCACTTCAATACTTCCCAAATTTCCGACTCTGTGATGTGACCCTTGCAACCATCCGCTTCAGCTGCCTCAGGGCAGGGAAAGTCGGCTAAATAGGCGTCGAACTGAGCAGTGCTCAGATCGGACTCTGGTGAACAGATTCTGAAAGTATTCACGAAAAGACTTGCATATGCCCGCGTTTGACGGAGACGAGAAATAAATAAAGCATGATAATGCTACACATGCCATTCAGACATTTTAAGAGTCTTAGAATAAAATTGCGTAATTTCCAGTGTTATTTAATCCTTCAACAAAAGCCGCCATATACTAATTTCAAGCTTAATTAAATCATCGAAGTTAAAGAGATGTTTGCGTTACTCTTGACGGGTTAAATAAAAAAAAATAAAAAAGCAATAAACAATGCCGAGAAATGACTTCAAATATGGTTGTGAGAAAGAGGAAGGAGGGATTTTTCCCGCCTACAGAGTTGCGTGTGCCGACATTTTATGTTCTTGGGCGGATATATTAATGAAAGACACAGGTTTACAACTAAGTTAAATCTAAACACCTTGCTTTGTGGTTGTTTGGTTTTATTACTTTGAGCAAACAAGCAGAACGAGTCATGACGACAGCATAGCCAGGTTGTCATAACAACAGCTGTAGCAGGTAAGAAAAGAAAAAAATAAGAAATAAAAAAACGGATGAAATACATAAGAGAGAGGAAGAAAGAAAAAATTCTAGGAATGGGGAGACAGAAAGAAAGAAAGATTAAGATTAAAGGGGGGAAATCACGAGAAGAAAAAAGAAGAAAAAAGGAAAAGATCTTCACCGAAACTATCTTCCTATCACCATTCGTTTTCTAAGGTTAGTTACTTCAGGAGATCCGGAGAGTGGGGTCTGTACTCATTTGAAGGCACTTGCCTGACGCGATCAAAAGCAATAACATGTTGACAAACAAAGCGATTAAATAGTCATCCTGGAGTCGATCATCCTTTGAATGAAACTAACGGACGTCTAGCTGAAGCCACACAACCTCTTCAATCACCTCCGTTACTCTACAATAAAAAATAAAGGGAGATAACTAAATAGGACATAACCTTGATCAATAAGACGACTGTGAATTACCAGCCCTATATTAACGTGAAGGTGAACGCAAAATTAGATAACATTTAATGATTTTGAACCTCTGCTGGTTTGGCAATGTAGATCATGAAAACACAAGGTTTAGGTTACTTCCGACGAAAATTTTGACTAAGAGGTTTTAAAAGGAAAAATAGCAACTACCTTTTGTTAGCTTGACCTGCGTTTCAGAATTAGGCCTTGATGAATTGAGACTTTCGGATATTAGTCGATAGTATGGAGATTTGTAGGGGACCGCGTGTCTATTTATGTGTTGTTGTATTAGAAACGCGTGTGTAGAATATTAAAAGGCCCAACTACATGAAAATTGGCGGACTTAATTTGTCCATCTGAAGATGAAAGACAAACAAAACACACACACACATATATATATATCAACAAATATGTATTAAACAAATGACAAGGCACCTAGACAAAACGTGTGTGTGTGTGTGTGTGTGTGTGTGTGTGTGTGTGTGTGTGTGTGTGTGTGTGTGTGTGTGTGAACATTTGTGTTTATTTTTTGGTGAATGTTTGTAATGTTCATAGCGTTTTCACAGAAATGGGAAACGCTGACCTTCTAAGAGCTTACATCTTGTTGCTGAAATGAAGGAGAGAGAGAGAGATTTACCTCACCACCACGCGAGGTGGGATGCGGCACGAGGCCCGAGGGAAAAAAGAGAAAGAGGCAAGAACATTCCCAGTATTTATAGTATGGTGGAGAGAGACCCCTGGTGAAGAATTAGGGAACTAAGGAGGAGCTAACTCCGACAGGTCTGCAATTCAAATATCGAGTTCATTGGTTATAAATATCATTTTTCCAAATATTAGCAAATATTATAGTAAATACGCTCAAAAGATTGTTTTGAACGTAGCCATAGATGGATTTTTAATACTATTCGCTTTAACAATTTTTACATGATGCTGAAATAATCTTAATACTGAAATGGGAACCGTTCGTACATGTTTGTGGGTATTTTATGCTGCCAAATATTATTTTTAGAACCGCTTTCATCCTCCCTGGGACGCAGAAAGGTAAAAAATATGTTATGGTCAAAAGGTAACGATTTAGTTTATAATTTTAAAAAAATCATTTCACCACACAAGCAAGGCAATAAAGCCTCTAAGATACAGAGGGTTATTGAATGTGAAATAATATAAGGAAAAAAACATTAACAATTAAATACAGGAATTAAGACAGAAGATAATGAGTAACATTGCATTTTAGTTTTTGAGATCAAAGTTTAATGGAAAATAAAAAGCTGGAAGAAAGAATTGCGAGAGAAGAAACTGTTAGCCTAGAACGTATGGTTACATCTAAACATTTTAACTGTAAAATGATGAGAACTTGCCGCCAATCTAGTACTGCGTTTAAGTTCATCAGAACAATTACCATAAATGTATTTCATGAAAAGACGCAGTGAAGAAAAATTACGGCGATGGGAAAGTGACTGAAGCCGATATGCCAGGTAAGGACCACTGAGATTGCAGATACTCAGGATTTTATCAAAGATCTATGTGGCGCAAACGGAAATAAACAGTCAAACGCCAAATGACAAAAAATGTTTTCCGTGTCGCAGGATTCTCAGAGTCTTCTAGTTAATAAATTAATGCTTTGAAAATAAATATTTAACATTTTTCAACCAACGGATCGCTTTTCCGCCAACAATAAAAACAAACGTGCTTCGTGATCTCATTGAAGGGTATTTAAGCAAAGTTTCTAAACAGACTAACCATTAAGGAGAGGCAGACGGAAACAGTTTACGACACTCGGCTTAAAAGAAATTCCTTTACTCATTCACCAGTCTTCCTCACAAAGCTACGAGGCACTTATACTCTTTCTCACAAAGCTACGTGACATTTACGCTTTCCTAACTTTCTTCCTTACCTCTTCTTTCTCATACATACTCGCGAAGATACCACATTTCTTTTCATCTTAGCAGACAGCTACAAACAAGGGCTGTAAGAACTTTAACACTCAGACACGCTAAGAAAAATTTAGTTGTAAACAACAAACAAACAAAAAAAACGCGAAAATAAATATCTTATATTTTTACATTTAAACAACTTTTCCTGTGTTGTGGGTCGATTTAAATCCGCAAGAAATTCAGTTTTGTTTCCTATTCGGGAAAAACACTTTATGCAACGACTACTTGTCGCTGGATATAGTGATTTTCCAAGCGTAGCTTGGATGTGGCACAAGGCCAAAAGTAAGGTGGATCTAGTGAAGATCGAACTCACTACTCATTCGTAATTGTTCAAGCGAGACAAGCTTGCTAACTATTTACATTATTCGGACTACTGCCCTCATCTTTGTCGCCATATTTATTAAAACGTTTCGGCCGTTGTACGCTCCGGGCTTCTTCAGGTGGTTGGAATGTCGAACTTAACCCTTTATTTCGCTCAATGGGGCAGACTGTTCTAGTTCCATGTGCAATGTCTAATGGATGTCAGTTATCAGTTATCTCCTGCTTAATTCCCTCTCCAAGTTCTCCACCGCCTCTATCAGGTATTGAACTCACTCTTTTGGACCCTGTCACTGGATCTAACTAACGCCTTTATCCACTGTGCCATGTGTCCTCAAGTGAGCGAAATAAAGGATTCAGTTCGACATTTCAGCCACCTGAAGAAGGCCAGAGCGTACAACGGCCGAAACGTTGTAATAAATATGGCGACAAAGATGAGGACAATAGTCCGAATAATGTAAATAATGAACTCTAAAATACCTGATTTGATGACGTATAAAAGCCTCCCTTTTTTTTCTTCTAAAACGAGGCTGGAGATTATCGCCTAGCACGAGTATTGTGATACTATGAAAGTATAAAAGGAAGATATGATTTTATCTCAATTGTTTTTGGTGATTCTTTTTTAATTCAGGTTTTCTAAGCGGCATTCCCTCTGGCCGAAGGGGAACAGGGAAGTAAGAGTGGATGAGGGGATTTGGGATACTAAGCGACAACAAAATGGACATTGATTATTTCCGGCTGCTGGTCTACATTGGCAGTCATGCTTGGGATCGAATGGTCAGTTCTGGTTCCCCCTTGTTGATCGATGGACTTGTCTATCGCGTGATTCCGATACCACTTCCTTATATTGATCGCCAAACATAGGGATGTCTAGATGAGTGACGAGTTGGTAGGAGGAAAAGTTGGCACAGTGGATAAAGGCGTTGGTTAGATCCAGTGACAGGACCCAAAAGAGTGTGAGTTCAATACCCGGTTAAGGCAGTGGAGAACTTTCAGAGGGAAAAATTAAACATGGCACGTGAAACTAAAACAGTACCCCAGTAAGCGAAATAAAAGGTTCAGCTCGACATTCCAACCACCTGAAGAAGGCCGGAGCGTACAATGGCCGAAACGTTGTAATAAATATGGCGACAAAGATGAGGACAATAGTCCGAATAATGTACATAATAACTCATCTCAGAAATATAGACAGATATTTTAGAGTTATTGAATATCTTATAAGGTTAAACGATAATTCGTTTGACTGTAAGACTTCTATAGTGATTTTTAATTAATTATGATGGAGGTACACTACTTTGTATTTGAAATAAACAAGGCTTAACAAGAAAATAACGCATGATTAACATTTACAACCTTTCCTATATGTTTCATAGTTCTTGACTGCTGCGCATTGCTATTTTTCTTTTTGTTCAGAGCTGTACCTGGTTAACTGTCTGTAGCCTTGAGTGGGAGCCAGTATACAAAAAAGGCAACGGGAAACCACCCAACTATCGTTACTAAGAATTCATGGCAGTTCGTAGATAATGAAGTTTTGACAAGGCATTAAAAATAAGTAATTAAACAAATAACAAACAATGTTACATGGAGAGAAACAACTGATAGTCTTAAGAGCATACGTAACATCCTGGTTCTATAACATTTTACTGTCTTCTAAGTCGAATAAAAACCTCGAATCGGTTTTCTATCGAACAATTATAATCCCAACAATAAAAGCATGCGTACATATGTATTTGTCACGTAATAAAGGAATTTAGATATGAATTTAAGTTTAAAATGCCGAGCGTCCCTATATATTTAACGTTTCGATGTAAACTGTAACCGGCGTTTGTTTCACCCCCCATCTCCCTTTATACGACTATTTCCACCAAATAAAACCATCGTCTGACGTTCTTTTCTGATTGAAACTAATCCTGACTCAGTTTTCGATCTTGTCTTTTATGACTGAAAAAAAGTTGAAAACCTTCAAAGCAATTGAATTCAACATCTTCAAAAGGAATATACTTTAAGACATGGAGGAATTTTACATATATATTTTATGTAAAGAATAACAGTTGAAGAAACTTGTGTATACGCATATAGCTGAGAAAAAAAAGAAAACGCATCTATAGGTTGTGCTTTCAGAAAGCGTGTGTGATGCGCCATGTGGATGGATGTAATTCAGACGACGGCCTGTCTGGATAGTAAACAAATGTTTTCCCTACTACATCCCGGGGTAAAATATGGTCTAATATCTCGGCTTTTCATAGTCTGGAACAGCACCACCTAACAAACATTTGTCAGATAAGGTCACAATAATCCCACACATTCATTTGCTCATGACACTCATCTCATTAAATCAGTATAGTATACTCTAAATATTTTTAACAGGATAATCTTTATCAGTTAATTGATTATCCGTTTGGTTTACATGTGTAGTCAAAGGTAAACAAATTAACTATTGTGGTGGGTTAGCCAATCTGTATCGGTTAAATTAAACTAACCCTCTACTATTTTTACTAAATTAAATGCAACAAAGACAAGAGAAATAATCAAATAGACAGAAAATATTTTTATATAACAACAAGTACACACGATATAATAAAGTTGTTTAAAACACTTTAGAGTTCCTGGTTGTGTAATGAAGGGTAATATAAAAGATGTTATGCTATAGATCTGGTAAGGAATTAAACAGTAAGTTGGTGAAATTGAATAAAATAGATTGCTTGATTTACTGTCGAGTGATATAGTTACGATTTCCTTTATGTTAAGATATTGAGTGAGTTGGATTATGAATCTCGTCTTGGTTCAATTGGTCACGAGATGAGTTGATGTTGAAAAGAAATTGAATTCCACAAGCCGGAAGTTGATGTTAATAAAAATGAACTTTTAACGAGGAAGTTGGGTTTCATGGATTCGTGTGACGTGTTGATTATTTTAAGGACTCACTAAATCGTGTCGAAGTTTCATATTTATCAGTCGATATATTATGAGTTTTCAGTCGATATATTATGAGTTTTCAGTCGATATATTATGAGTTTTCAGTCGATATCAGTCGATATATTATGAGTTTTCAGTCGATATCAGTCGATATATTATGAGTTTTCAGTCGATATCAGTCGATATATTATGAGTTTTGTTCATAACATGGGAGATTTGTAGAATGTTTACAAATGTTTTGTGCGTTGAACTCTGAACAGGTCAACTCGAGTTCAACGGTGCGGACTTAGGCAGAAACATGACATTATTATTTATGGACCGATTGGTCCATAAATAATAATGTCATGTTTCTGCCTTAATGTCTTGTTTCGTACTGAACTCTGGAGCCGATTTTAATGGGTTGAGCATAAACTGAGAATACTTAGCTGTGATCTTTTTAACAGGTTTCCGACAGAGAATGTAGAAATTTTATTCTACACGATTAGATTAATGCAATCTCCCAGCAACAGAAATAATGAAAATTAAAATTTAGTCTTATTTGCACTTTACTTCAAACTGATTGTAGTAAAGATCGAAGTGGGGTAATGATTAGCAATTTTGAAAACAGAACTGGTGATTGAAGTTCCTTTCGTGTCTGCTGACATCACTTCAACACCGATATAATTGGGGAAGGCCTTAATCAAACGTTATCTTTTGTTGACCATAATTGGTCACTTCTGTTCCAAGATAGTAATCAGAAAATAGATCGAGAGAGGGATTCCAGAAGAAATTATTCCCAAAGTTACCAGACCAGGCTATAGTAGCCAAAGCACTAATATATCCTGTGTCAGGTTACCTCTTCCTAATTTTCGAAATCGCTACTAGAGGACGCTTTCCGGACTATAAATACTCGGCGATATCTTTTTTCTCCCTTTTTTTCACACTTTTTCCGCTTACACCTCAACATGTAAATCTCTCGCGGAAGAACGCTTTCGCTTTTGGAAAATGCATGAACAATACACACATGCACGTACGCACCTTTCACTTCATTTTTTCTAGGACTTTCTCCTACACCAAACTACATATACGCAAACAATTAACTAGCTTAAATATTTTCTTTGTTCATGTTCATTGTTCGTAACAATAGTATATTGTTTATGTAACCTTTTATTGTTAATACATTATCATTTGTGTGTACATATATATTAGTTCTTGTTTCTTTACATTTTTTTTACGTGAACTCATATTCCGAGTCAGCCATGTTGGTTGTGGGCATTTCAGGAGATACACATGTTTATCACCCAACGCGTATATCAGCCCGCAACATCCAGTGTCAGTTTTGGTAGGCATAAAGTCCGATCGTGCAATGCTTGATGGTGTTTTAGAGAATTTAAAATAAATATTTTAGAAAGATTTTAAAAAAAAAACATCAATCCTAAAGATTTATATAAGTAATGGAATAGGATAAGCGGATTCTTTGTTAGTTCCCTTTAAATATTATTGTTGCTTACTAATATTAGTCTGGCACAAGGCCGCAAATGTAAAGCGTTAAGGATCAAATTAACTGAAAATACTTAGCTGTGATCTTCTTTTTAACAGGTTTCAGACAGAGAATGTAGAAATTTTATTCTACACTATTAGATTAATGAAATCTCCCAGCAACAGAAATAATAAAAATTAAAATTTAGTCTTATTTGCATTTTACTTCAAACTGATTGTAGTAAAGATCGAAGTGGGGTAATGATTAGCAATTTTGAAAACAGAACTGGTGATTGAAGTTCCTTTCGTGTCTGACATCACTTCAGCACCGATATAATTGGGGAAGGCCTTAATCAAACGTTATCTTTTGTTGACCATAATTGGTCACTTCTGTTCCAAGAAGGCCGCAAATGTAAAGCGTTAAGGATCAAATTAACTACTTAGTAGTAATAGTAAATTAGACTAGCTCGTTAACCATTATACTATGCTGAAATTCCTTGCTTTATATATTATTACACATGATAGGACTTGGTGAAGCATTTTAATCCCTGACCTAAATTCTAACCTTCAAAGTAAGTCAACGGAAAAAGCCGATTTCCTTTTATAGTAAAAATTGCTAAAAATGTAATAGTTTACAGTCGACTGGACCACTTCCAGGCCAAGACGGGAGGCACTTGACTCCAAGTGGAAGACTTTCAAATCTAGAAATAGCATTATAAACAAATGAACGTAGGAGGAAGAATTTCATTTAAGAGAAAAACTAAATTGTGTAAGAATGTACATTTTACAATCTGTATATATCTTATAAAATGAAAAGCTAATATAAACAATTTTCATTTTATATGCCACAGAATTGAGAATACATTCTTTCTAAATTTTGAGTTTTTCTCTTGAATGAAATTCCACTCCAGTTTGTTTTTTTTGTCTAAAATTCGTCACATTGGAATTTAGTGTCTATCACTAATATCAGCACGGAAATTGGAATTGACGAACGAGTTACAATTCTGGGTTAGGTTTTTGCGTTCACTTTCACAGAAATGCCCTGAGAAAAGGCATGGGTCCGTTTCAATCTTAGATAAGGTGGATGTTGGCGCAGAATTCTTTCTTATTTACATTCAAAATGAATAAATGTCTACTGAACGAACGTTGTTTCAGATTTTATTTTTATGAAAAATATTTTCAGGGGTTTAAGAAATATTTTTATTTTATTTTATTAAACTTTGTTTGCCTGGTGCCATTATAGAGTATGATATCTACTGAGGTATTTGCAACCTACCATAAATGACAATGCACACATTATTGCTGGAGAATGTTCAGGAAAAACGATGACCTGTTTATTTTTTTTTAACGACATCAAATCAGTTTACAAACATTAAAATCATTACTTGATTATTTTTTGTATAAGAAATTGTTAATGATTTTTAATATATAACCAAATTATTGTTCACTGCCTTTAACCCTAACCATCTTAACCGTAATATATTTCATAACTCCAACAGTTGGTAAATATCATACCATAGTAGATATAATATAGTAGAAAATGGACGGTAGATATACTATAGTATAGGTATGTCCAATATTTCGCTAAAAAGTGGTATACCTTGACGACAAAAGGTCCCCAAATTGATAAAACAATTTTTAACGTTTAAATATTTATGTTGTTATTAAAGAGGAAAGACCAAAGTATTTTCTGAATATTTTTTCAGATTTTTTAATCCTTCCTATAAATGTTAAAAATTTTATTAAAAATCTTGTTTTTTTTTCGAGTCAAAAGATTTCGTAAAATCGAACTTATCGACATTTCTGTCGGAAAGATCATAGTTTGTTAGTTAAAAAATCATAAAAAATCAATTACACCTTTTTCTTTTGTTATCTTAGGAAATTTAGAATGATTAAAGTATACTTAATGTAATTTGAAAGAAACATTACTTACATTTTTAGCAGAAAATTTTTTAAGAGAGATATTTCCAACCAGGGTGGTCTAGTTTGACAGGCGTTGATTGATGTACGTCAATATATTCACAACTTACGGTACGGAAATTTATTGGACGGTAGCGCAGAAGTGATATAATTCGTTCTAATTTTAAGTGAATCTGGTTAGTAGATTTTTTTAAAAAAAATTCACTTTCAAATTGTTTTTTGTTTTTTTTTACCTTACGTTTGAGGAAGAATTCTGCACTGAAAATAACATTTAAATTATGAAAGAAAATCAAATTTTACAAGTAAAAATAAAACAGTAAAAAAAATACATTTTTTTAAATTGAGGTTTATTATTTCAGTCATGAAATATTTTTCTGAGAATATAAAAATTACATGAAACACCATTAATTGAAACGGGTTAACTTAATGAAATGAGATTTTATTTCTTTTTTATTAAGGCAGATTTTTTTCTATTTATTAATAATTATATGGCAGTAATATGAGTTTTATTTTATTTATTAATAAAATTAACATGCTATGTTGGTTTTGTTTTGACTCAACAAGTATTTTTTAGTTTGAGTAGTAGCGAGCTAACTCCAGAAAATTTAAACTCGTTTAAAATCGTTTTAATTGATAATTTGTCGTGTGGATAATAATTCCAAAGTAATGTACAATGAATTTATGCATTCGATTTCAAACTTGAAAATTTGGGTGGACTTCCAAGGGCGTTTTTTTTTTGTAATTGTAAATAGTCGATATTTTCTTTTATCACACTATTCGATTATATTTGAATAGAAAAAGAAAAAAATTGAAAATAATACGACGATATTCAGAAAACTTGACAAGCGTTGTTTTCTTGTTACTGAACGAATCAAAGCCATTTCTGAAGTAAAAAAAAAACTTGCTTCTATCAAAGGAAACTACTCATGTGACATTATTTCAACAATGTGCATCCGTACTTTCGTTGTAGACGATTTTAAATACAATTTTGGAATATTAAAAATTATTTTGAAAATAATTATGGTTGTCAGATTTTAATAAGCTTTCAAATTTATGATCTTTAAAAAGTAGAGAACATAATATATCTTTTCCATAAGGTTGCAGAAAGAACTTAATGTATAAATATATAACAACCTTTTGTCATATTGTGTATTTAAAATTGAAAAAAAAAAGAAAATTAATGTAAAAATTCATTGTTCATCAAAAATTTTTTTTCTTTCAGATAATAATTACCTTCGTATATATTATTCAGAAAAGCCATTAAAAACTTTCTTAATTAAATATTGTTTTAGTTTTATTGGGTTTTGTATTTTTACAATTGAGGTAAAAGTTTGGACAATTTCGGACATTTTTTTAACAAAAAAATCGATGATTTAGATTTTTCAGAGTTTTGTGCATTTAATTAAAAAAAAAAATTCAGGTTGCAAATAAATTTTTTTTTGTGTTTTCATAAAATTAAGTTCGAGGGGGGTAACAGATATAAAAAAAATATTTATACCATGACTTTCAAAGAGACAAACATTTCTAAAATAAGTTCATTCATTTCTGAATAAGTTCTGAAGTTTTCATTAAAATCCAACAAGTAGTTAATTTTTACAAGAATTTCGAAATTAATGTGTCTTTCAACTGACAAAAAAACAACTAAAAAAAAAACGCTAAAATGGTCAAAATTGGACATACCTACTATAGTAGCACCCTTTGCCAACTACTACAGGTTAAATAGCAGGTGGCAACCCAAGAAAAGAAAAACTGAATTACTATCCGTAGAGTAGGCAATTGGAAACCACTACCTTTATCAAGAATGCATGTACATTTACAGATAAAGAAAAGGAAGCTGTTGAGAGCCGTGATCGATTGTCCTGAACAACTTGAGCGGAGTGTTAAGGAACAGTAAAATTTCGTTAGAAATAAAGAAAAGAATACTGAACGGTTATATAATATTAGTCTTTCTATATGGTAGTGACTACTGGACAATCTGTCGGGATTTCAAGGGAAAGGGAAGGTAGAAAAACTATAATGGCAACTACAGTGTAACCCGGATATAAGAGAGTTGTCGGGACCGGAGAAGAAGTCTCTTATATCCGGGTTTGGTATATTATATATACATTAACACAGGCTCTAATTTGGGACCAGAGAAAATCTCACTTATATCCGGGTTACACTGTATTAGCATTTGAAGCAAAATTCGGCCAAGAAAAAAAAGAAATGGTAACGAATTCTCACTTGTAACTGGTGTAGTCTCGCGATGGCAATCATTTGTGTAAAAAGAATTGCAATAAAACACGTTATAATGTTGCCTACAAGTAATCCTCATTGTAGAAATAACGTTGGAAAAAAAGAGTTAAGACTTATTAACAGTTTCGGTAACATGTCCAGTCAGTGGTCCTACTATCATCGGTTTTGTCCACCCCTCTAAATAATGACAGTGGTCCACTGTATTTTGCCGTTCAACAGAATCAAGCAGCACACTCATTAATGTTGTTTTATCCCCCCCCCCCACAGACCATAAATTGCACATATGGGGACTAGTTAGTATTTTCATGGAGACATTGAGGTATTATGGTGGATGTGGTGAGAAAGGTACGTAAGAATGTGTTGTTTTGGTGCAAGGAATATTGTTAGTATGATTGTTTCAGCGTTTAAAGTTAAGATCGACCTTTTTCCTCTTCCCCATTTCGGCCCTGTGCCACATTTTCTGTTATCACAGAATTAAATATACCCAGTAATGGAGTGAGGAAGGAAAAATTAAACAGTGAAATGGGTAAAAACAAAGTCTGACCCAGCTGAGATGTAAAAAGAAGACAAGAACAAACTGGGGAGGTTGGGAATCTCGAAATGGCTCATAACAAAAGGGAGTGCCGAGAACAACACGGAAAAACAGTCTAACTTAACCAGGAAAGGGTTCACAGTAAACCGCTGTTGTGCTCAAGGGGACTTAAAAGAGAAAATCAAATGGAAATGCTTGCAAAACACTTTCTCCTTCCAATTTAAACGCAGAGCCACAAAAATATATACTGGGATATCTTCCCAGTACACTACGTTCGTTCATACCAATTCGCATTTGTGTCAATCCCTAATTCTTAATTTGTGAACGTTGTTATATTTTACTGTTGTTTTGCCTTTTATTACGGTTGCATATATTTGTTTCGCTCGAGCCTATGTACTCCTTGGCGGGAGAAAATCTGAGGATTGGAATTTATAAGGCACTATTCAGCTTTGTCTGATCGGCGACGAACTACGTGTGAGTCGGTCTAGAGCACGTCGACTCTAAAGACAGTTTCTCCTACGAAATGGGGACGCTTGAATATTCAGGCCGCTAAACGAAAATAAATATACACTTTAATAAATAAACGGATCATCTACTCAAATACAAGTATCCACTAAAATAACGTTTAAAATCATAAAATCTGTCGGATTAATAAATCAAAACTCCATTACTTCTTTAGAAATACAGTCAAGATGTGTGTGAATAA
Source organism: Acanthosepion esculentum (assembly GCA_964036315.1). Lineage (NCBI taxonomy): Eukaryota > Metazoa > Mollusca > Cephalopoda > Sepiida > Sepiidae > Acanthosepion > Acanthosepion esculentum. The sequence goes on from OZ038488.1 coordinate 43,247,790, forward strand.
AGACAAAAGGAAAGCTTTTCTTAGCCGAGTAGTGCCCCACCGACCGACCGACCAACACCGAAAAACACCGATCTTATACCTGTAAAAACAACTTGGCAAATTTAGCAGTGTTGCCACCTATGATAAAAAAATGCCTTCTCCAAACAGACAATTATTCAGGAGAAAACAACTTTTACCTACACCAGATACACCCAAGGTGAGGTCTTTTTTCGTATCGGTCTGATTCTCTTGTGCAATTTTCCAGTCTGATCTTTAAATTTCGGTGGTCGTACAGGAACCGATGTTTCAACGTGATATGGCCGTAAGCAGATATGAAGTACAGTGAATTTCTGTTCCACTGTAAGTGTTATATTAATGTTGGGTAATCTAATAAAGGTTTGTCATTACAGCAATAGAATCAGTTCTCCAACTTCGTAGTGTGAAAGAAAAGCTTCTATACGAATCAGCATTTGTACATTTTTTTTATTTTACTAAGAGGATTACGTGAAGTGCCGGCATTCTGATTTAACTTTTGATAAAGTTGGCTAAACAAAATACATGATCAGTTTTTAAGTTAGAATTGTACAATAGACACTGCGACCAAAATTTTTATTTCAGAATTTTCTTTTCAAATTACTAAAAGAGTCAGCACCCAAGATCACGAATAAAACAAACATTAAACTTTATAAAAATTGATGTGGCAGGAAGTGGGTAGAGTTTGCTTTGTAAATTCACTGTAAATTGAACCACCTACGAAACTCGTACGATGTTATTTCTTAAACCCCCTCCCCACAAAACAAAAAAAAATCGTATTCTGGAGTTCTTTTTTTCAATACTATCAATTAGCGCACTTAGATTTTTTTTCTGTTAATTCACAGCAAATAATGTGTAAAAGTTACTTCTCGCAAATACTAATTCACCCCAAGAAATTATAAATTTAAAATCAAAGTTGGTTTGAGTTTTAAAAGAATTTGGCTCTTTTGGAATTATAAATTTTAAATCAAAATTTGTTTAGCTTGCATTGCAACAACTCCAGCGCTCAGAATGAAAAATTACCAAAAGTCTGGGAGTTCTTCCCATTTCGTAAGTGCGGATCATATTCGAGCTACTTACAAGGAACTTTTTACAATTTAAAAAAATAAAATAAAATGTGTTTTTGGCTTGCTTATCAGGGTGAATTTTGGTAAATATAATTTTTTTTTATTTTGGGGTGAATTATCAGAAGAAATCCAAACTCTAAATAACATATTTAATAATATTTTGTCTATAGTTCTGAGAGGAGGTATTATGTACAGTATTTACATTAGTCGGACTATTGTTCTCATCTTTGTCGCCATATTTGTCACAACGTTTCGGCCGTTGTACGCTCCGGCTGAAGAAGGCCGGAGCGTACAACGGCCGAAACGTTGTGATTAGAATTTCGAACTGAACCCTTTATTTCGATCACTGGGGTAGACTGTTCTAGTTCTACGAGCCATGTGTGATGGATGTCAGTTATCAGTTATCTCCTGGTAATTTTCCCTCTGAAAGTTCTCCACTGCCTGAACCGGGTATTGAACTCACACTCTTTGGGTCTGTCACTGGATCTAACCAACGCCTTTATCCACTGTGCCATGTGTCCTTGAGTGATCGAAATAAAGGGTTCGGTTCGAAATTTCAACCACCTGAAGAAGGCCGGAGCGTACAACGGCCGAAACGTTGTGACAAATATGGCGACAAAGCTGAGAACAATAGTCCGACTAATGTAAATACTGTTAATAATATTTTGTTGGAATTTACGCTTTTCGTTTGCTTCTTAATTCACACTATGTTAGTTGTGGAGTTAAGATTTCGTAAAATCTTAATCCAATATACGAACTGTTTATTAAAAAAGCTTGTCCAACTCTCCATGTAAATTGTTAAGGACGCCATTGGTTAGGATCGAAAAGTCACGTAATCTAACGTTCTGATTAAAAACTGATAGAGAATAAATGTTTTCTTACCTCGTAACGTGGAGCTGTTCTAGTGAGAAGCGAAATGACGGCATGCATTGTCTTATATAGATTTTGAAAATGCGCGGGAAATATGCTAATTATTCAAGGGCAAATAACTACTGATTACACTGTCTGCTACAAATTGTTTCCTTTAATTATATGCAATCTCAAAATTGTTTCTCAGTTATTTAAATCGCAAAAATGTTAAGTTTTGATAATTTCAAGAAATAAAAAAGTAACATTAAAAGACGATAGATACATTTATAATAGGTGCTGTCAAAAATTAGAAATTAGTCGATTAACCCTTTCTTAGGGAAAGATTCCGGTGAAATTACAGATTAGGACTCAGAAACCGATTTAAAAAAAAATCATTCCTGGTGTAAAAAAATCTGATTATTCCAAAAGTAGCATTAACAATTTGCGGAAACTTACCGTTTAGGAGATATTGACATTTACCAAGATTCATTGGGTCACTGTTTGAATAAAAAAAACGAGAGAAAAGAATGTTGCCTGTTCGAGTAAAGTGATATTTATTTAAACGTAGGATACACAAATTTTAACTGTAATTACTTATCATTAAATAAAAGTTAGAAAGTTCTTCTCTTTGACTGTAAAGAAATGAACATGAATAGACTTTCAGTGAGAAAGAAAGAAAGTGGAGTCGGGAGAGAAGATCAAAGGGAGTCCGCTGTTGCTTTGATGACAAAGACAAGACGCCGAAGTTGACTCGAGTCTCTTTGCTGTTGTCAGTCCTTTTGATGAGTTGAATGAATGTTTGATTTTTATGGTCTTGTCTAGGCTCCGGACGCCTGTGTTTATTTACTGGGGGCGGAGATGATTTTATTGGCTATTTATTTTTATTAAATTAAAAATTTGAAGTATGTTTGAAACACGGAAGCCTGCACGGTGAGTTTAATTTTGTCATTTGCTCATTTGATTTGATTTTGTTCACTCCTGCCTACTCTAAACCTTTTTTTGTGCAGGCTTCTCAGTACTTATCTAAGGAGCCAGAGATCTTGCTTAGATCAAGGGATCTGGTAACGCATCCAAATAGGCACCACACGAACAGCAAAGATGACTCTTGGAACCGATTTATATGTAAGTTAGCTGAAGGAAAGGTAAGTGATTTCTCTGAGACAGAATGAGCAACTCACCGACTGAAGGAGTTCAGTCAGTGTGCGTTTTTCACGCGCCAAGCCATCCCCATGAATGGCCCATGCTTGCTGGGAGATAGGTGATTTTATCGAGTGATCATTTCTAGAACGGTTACCAATCAAGGCTACAGAACCCAGTCTATCCTGCTATTTAACTCATAACTTGAGGGGGGCAGAGGAGATGGATTCATACCTTTCTCAAGAGTATTTAAGCGTAAGTGAATGTAACGAACTCGGTTGGAATTCGAACTCGACTCTCTGATTTCTCATTCCAAGCCGTAATTTATTACACCACACGCACATCCATTTAGCTGAATGGACATTCAATTGTCTCAGAGCTGGAATGAAAAGCTCATTAGAACCAGTTCGTTAGTATCCATTCAGATAATTATATACTTCCATGAAGACTATTTACCTTGTTCGAACTGTTGTCCTCATTTTTTATTGCCATATCCACGATGTTTCGACCGTTGTACACTCGGTCCTTCTTCATGTGACATTTCTTGAAATTTCGAACTATCTCTTTGGGTCAAGTCACTTTTGGATCAATCAACTAATGCTTTTATCCACTGGGCCATGTGTCATTGGGAACATTGGCGTGTGGACTTCTGGGACATAAATCTAATGTCTCACTTTTAAATTCAATACTTGGCCACAGCAGAGGAAACAAAACTTGGAGAGTTATCAAGGGGAATTAACTGAAACTGAAATATCCAAAGGTATGGCATGTAGTGTAAAATATCACCTGAAGAAGATCGGAACGTACAACGGCCGAAACGTCGTGAATATGGCAATAAAAATGAGGACGACAGTCCGATTAATGTAAGTAGTATGAATAGCTACAACACTGTTGTAACCTACGGAAGGTTATTGAATAGGTTGGTAATGAACGATAATACTTCGGACACGAACAACACATAAGCTTCACCAGCGGCGTGTAGAAGTAGTCAACTGTTAGAAGTGAGTCAAGTGAATTCCACAATGAATTTCCAACTGTAGGATATCTACCAACCACCACACGCGGTCAGATGTAGCACAAGGCCGAATTCAATTTGGGGTATCCGAGCCCGTAGGCTTGGGTAAAAATTCTTTGTAGACCCCTATACAACGGGGTCGAGTAACTGTTTCCCGAGACGCAACTCTGCCCTTTGACATAGACTCGTCTGAGTTTGACCAGCACAGCTGGAGACGAATCTTCAACTGCAGACCAACATACAGTATTTACTACTGTATTGATGTGAATGTGGACATACCCATTATAGTCCGTAGGTATGCTACAACAAATATCTCATCTCAGAATTATAGACAGATATTTTCATTAAGTTCATTATCTTTTCTTCTAACTTGCTTAACTTTATCTCCTCTGTTCATAGGAGAAAGCAAAGTTTAAACTTTTAAATTATTTTACCCTAAGCAAGGCAATAAAGTAGTTATTGGGTGTGTAAGAATGAGAAAAATAAAACATTATTATAGAGAGAGCAGGAAAAAAAAACAGGGTTTAAGGAGATAGAAGATAACGTTTGACATTGCTTTTAAATTTTTGAAGATCAAAGTTGACTGGAAAACAATAGGGCGGAAGAGAGTTCCACAAGCGAGAATGCAAGAGAAGAAACTATTAGCATAGAACTTATGGTTACATAGCGTAATTTCAACTGAAAAAAATGACGAGACCTAGATGCTAATCTAGTAATGGGATTAAATTCGTAATGTCAAGGTACCAAAGAGGAAAGCTCATCAGAAAAATTACCCTGAAAATGTTTATAGAAAAGGCACAGGGAAGCTAAGTTACGGCGGTGGGAAAGTGAATGAAACTGAGTTGCCAGGTCAAGACTGATAAACTTGCAGATTCTTCTTTGTAATTTATCAATAACTAGCAGCATGGCCCGGCGTTGCCCGTGCTTGATTCAAAAATCGCACGACTCATACAGCAATCGCTATCACTTGACTTAAAATATTTTTGCCCTTCCTTGCCTTTAAAGGAGTGTCCTTTGCCGTGCTGATGTTGCTACATGCCTTACTTCTTGCCTATCTCACATTGCAAATCTGTTCTAAGCTCTATACTAAACATTAAATCTGTTACGAAAAAAGACCTAAACAAAATGAACACAAAACGATCAGCTTTAAAAAAGGACACGTAACTGGAAAAACCAAATGAAAAAAGAATGTTAACAACAAATACTTTTTCACACCCAACCCAGTTCTGCGGAATTAGAATCAACGTTGATTTTAAACAAGCGAATGAGCCAATTGGAGTAAAGTGCCATGCAGATTAAAATTTTTCCCACTTGTGACGAATGCAGCTATCGATTTTTTTGGCATGCTAGTTAAAATTCGTGTCAGTCAGCTGTTGGCTCTCACGCTGGCCAATAGAATCTTCCTGCCTAATCGTGGCAGCCAGCTATAGACTCTCACTCTGGCCAGTAGAAAATGGCCGTAAACAACATGAAAACTGCCGTAGAAGCATGAAAAAATTCGATTATTTCCACTATCGATGTGAGTTGGGAAATGCAAGGTCGGTCTTGGCCTTCCCGCTAACTTGGAGCATGTACATGTAAATTTTGGTGCAAATCCGTCGAAAATTGCGGCCGTGTATTCGTGTCACACACACACGCACGCACGCACGCACGCGCACACACACACACACACACACACACACACACAGCCTTTTATAGACAGAGATCTGTAAATAAATAGAGGCACGAGACCAGATGTGAAAGCAATATTTAATGCATGGATGAAGTGTAAAGTTATAGACGAGTAAAATAGTTTCTGGCGAGAAAATTTATCTAGCCTGAACGAACTTTTCTAGCAGTTGATATCAGATATCATTTCTAAATTAGGTCACCACAAGGCAAGTGGATGTGACGGGATTCCTGCTGTCGTCTTAAAGAAATGTGCACCTGAGATAGCTCCTGTTCTCTCCACACTTTTTCACAAATTCTTCGCTGCTTCCTGCAATCCAGCTTGTTGGAAGTCCTCTTCTGTAGTTCCTCTGGGGTACCCTCTGACCCCTCATATTATTGCCCTATTAGTTTCTATTAGTCGTCAAATTAGTCGAGGTTCTAATCAATGCAGAACTGGTTAAGCATCTTACTTCACACGACTTCCTTTCGGACAAATGACATGGATTCCGTTTCTCCAGAACTATCGCCGAGGTGTTAACGACCATCACTGAAATTGTCAAGATCTAGATAAGAACAAAGGAACTCGGGTTGTGGCTCTAGATATCTCGAAGATATGTTAAACTCCAGGAGAGCAACACTCTACACCTTCTTGTTTTCCACTGACATGAAGTGTCGCGACTATATTGAATCAATTGCTATGTCTAATGCAAAGAAAGTTGGGTCACTGAATCGTGCCAGAGAATGTATCTCATCAAAATCCATCTTACACATTTATAATTCTACCATTCGCCCGTGCATTGAATACTGTTTCCATATTTGGCCTGGTGCTCCTGCTGTACATCTCGAGATTCTTGACAAAATCTAAAGAATGATCTGCAATGTAATCGATCCTGACTTGGCATCTCAACTTCAGTCACTTTCTCACAGATGTCACATGGCTTCCTTCTACAAATATTTTCTTGGCAACTCTTCTAATCAGCCCTTTTCCCTAATGCCCCAACTACTTGAATTTAAACGTGCTACTAGATTGGCAATTAGGTCCCATCGTTTTACTGTTGAACTAGCTAGATGCAACCGCCATTTCTACTCTAACAGTTTCTTTTCTCGCACTTCCCACCTGTGGAATTTCCTTCTGATTTCTTGCTTCCCTGATAACTACAACCTTCAAAAGATTTAAATGCAACTTCAATCGCCATGCAACTTCAATCTTTTTCTTCAGCCCAGCTCCTTTTTGTTCTTTCCTCAATCCTCCCCATTCTCAATCTTCTCATTATCTTTCACTTCCAATCTCCTGTAACACCCTGCGTTGTAGCGGCATCATCGCCTTGCTTGGGGTGAAACGATTCAAAAATAAATAAATAAAAGCAGATCTAGCAATTGATAGAATATAATGTTTCCGCTTCATGCCAGCGGTAAACGTTAGCCCGAGATATCGCAATTAATCACTCTCCTGGAGCTTAGCATCAATCATGCTGATGGTGGGCAAAAAACGTTCTATAAGACGAGTAAAAGAGAGAAATTTTATTTTGGGGGCGTTAAAATGAACAAGACATTTCTTGACCTAGTTACAACAGATTGTAGGTAATGTTTGAGATAGCTGCTTAATTAATATTGAAAATATTCCTCTTGAATTTTACTCAAAATTACCTGAAATTGAAAAAAAAATAACATCTATGCCTGAGGATGGTAAATGATTTACCGAAAGTATTTGCAATATGGACCGAACATATAATCCATTTTACAATAAAATCAAGGATCGTGTCGTTTAGCGAGTGGTCAGTGAGTTAATGCCTTATTTAATCTGATAGCGAAGTGAATTCGCCATAAATTACATTAACTTTATTGATTTATTCTTTGAATGACTACAATGTATAATATATATTCTGATGAACCTTTCCTCTTTGCTACCTTGACATATATATATATATATATATATATATATATATATATTGCAAATTATCCCACACAAAGAAATTAAAACACATAAAAAGCAAGTAGCATGTGCAAGAGACGTCACTGAAAGGAACTAAGGAATGTAGCTTGTCAAAGCATTTCCCATAGAACTGGCGACAGAGTATCGATAGGCTTACAACATTTCGTCTCTGGGAAAGGGATTGCAGGGTTGAAAATAGTTCATCGCCAAAAAGGCTGCGTAAACGATTTTAAACTTCATCAACGATGTAAAATGAGGTCTGATATGACTTTTGTAAAAATAGAGCATGGCAGAGAGAGTCAGGCACTTTCTTACAAGGAACCGACCATTTTTGCAGCATCTTTAGCGTTGGATTACAAATAGAGTTCCACTTGAGGTCTGGGGAAAATTTGAATATACATTATAATGGCAACATCAACTTTATTACCTTAAGAAAACCCTTTCCGTTATTTTGAAATTAAATTCTTTCACTCCCAGTAATCCCTTGCGTCTTAGTGACATTATTACCCTGTTTGGTGTGAATTGATTAAAAATAATTCGGTAACGAACAGGCTCTTGCCTAGACTACTATTACGGCGACTACAAATAATAATAATTTGATGTGAATATTTACAGCAAATTTATGGCATCATAATATCGCTTAGATTACACTTTCCGTTTTTATAAAAGCTAGGTTCGGTTTCATTTTTATTACGCTCGTATGAAATTTCAGACGTCTGCATTTTCATTTTGCATGTTTAACACTTAAGCGCCTCTAAATAGAAGAAAAAACCCTGACATAGTTCCTTTTCCTTGTCACAAAGAAAACAGGAAATATAATTATTTTCATTTTGTTTTTGATTATTCATTAGTCAATAGATGCTCCATCCGCCGCCGCCACCACCGCAACCACCACCGGTCATTTGTTACTCTTCAGATCAACGTTTATATTTTACAAACCGTTACATTTTATCGGTTCTTTTTTTTCTTTTACCCTATTCAGTGTAGGCTGGTGTAGAATTTTGAGTAGGGGAATAAGGTAGGTACTCAATACTTAGTGGATCGATGGACTGAAAGTTATAGAAACTTACAAAGCGAAAATTAGATGTGGCACAAGGCCAAAAGTATGGAGCACCCAGTAATCGGCTGAAGGTCATAAAAAATTAACACCCTGACTGCCATCCACGAGATAACTTGTGATTGACAGATTTTATATTGTGATGCCGACTAGAGAGTTATTTCGTGTTGGTTTTTCTAACACATTTTCATCTGTGGGCGCCAACAACAAGTTTATTCGCAGTGATACTTTTTTTTAATGTAGTTAAGACTTCAGTGGAAGCTACAAATCAACTCGTAAAAAAAGTTGATCTTTGAAGTCAGATTTCGTAATTGAAGTCTGGCAGTCAACGCATTAAAAACTAGTTTACTGGACCCGAATCAATAAAAATATTGCGGCAATGTTCTGTACTGGGTTAGCCAATCTGTATCGGTGACAAATACAAATTAAACTGACCTTTCTACTATGTTTGCTAAATCAAATGCAACAAAGACAACAAGGGAAATAATCAAATAGGCAGATGTTTGTTTTAACAGAAAATACTTTTATATAACAACAAGTACACACGATATAATAAAGTTGTTTAAAACACTATAGATTTCTTGGTTGTGTAATGAAGGGTAATAGAAAAGGTGCTATGCTATAGATCTGGTAAGAAATTAAACAGTTTAAGTTGATGGTGAAATTGAATAAAATAGATTGCTTGATTTACTGTAGAGTTGTCTCGCTTCGACTGATATAGTTACGATTTCCTTTATGTTGTTAAGATATTAAGTGAGTTGGATTATGAATCTCGTTTTGGTTGAATTGGTCACATGATTGTAAAATAAAAAAAATGAAATTAAAACTAAAGCATTATTTAATTAGAACACCTTTTAAGTGCTTATATGGATAAGATATATTACGGACACTATTGTCGTAAGAAAAAAGATTTTCGAGGTATAATAAATTTTTATAAGAACGGTTTTCATTTAAAAAAAATTTCAATTAGAATAATTTATAAAGTTTTAAATCTTTTAAATTTCTGTATTACTTTGTGCCTTTTAGGTGATATTGTTATTAAGTAAAAACATTTACTACTAATAAAAAAACTTACTACAATTCATCGAAATATTTTAAAAAGAATTTTGATTTTTTTTTGCATGTGTATAAACGTGCCGAATTTTGTAGATACGGATGTTCATACACACAATTAAAAGAAAATAAGAGCAATAATTATAGTAAATCTAAAACCAAAGTATCTGTTGTGGATTCCGGAATGAAATCCGATATCAATGAATAACAAACGCCAGGAATGGATAAGGAAAATAAATGTATTAACGTAATAATATAAACTGGTAATACGGGTTAGTAGATCCAGGAATGCGGGTTAGTAGCACTAATATATATATATATACAGTCTTGGTATTGAAGTATCGCGGTATGACTCCTTACTGAGTCTACGTGCTCGTTAACTGTGACGCTTGCCGCCGTCTCTGTGTGTGACTTACTCTACTACTACTGAACTCTACTACTCTTCTGTCGTTCCGTCTCGACTCCTTCACCGTTCGGGTATTCACTGGTAGTAGTATATGTATACCTTAGGTGAGTCCATTTGTGTAAAAAGGGGAGACCCCTTAACACCCACCTCCTTAGATAGGGAGTTAGTATTTTTTTTCTCTTATGGTTGATGATCAGAGGTTCAGTAAATTTTCTCTTCCTGTTTGACCTTCTAAATTCTGTATCTTCCTGTGGTCTTGAATCTCAAAAGCTTCAAAGAATCGTCATTTTCTGCGGGTGATGAGCTTGGCTCCTCAACCCGTCTTTTTTGTATTTGGTCAATATGTCTTCTATGGTTAAACTTTTCGCCTTGTACTGTGTACACCACATTTCCCAGTCTGTTAATTATTGTACCAGGCTCCCAGTAAGCCATATTGTTTCTGAACATCTTAGAGTAAACTCGTTCTCCTGGTTTAAATGATCTCTTTGGTACAATAGGTGTATACTGGTTTTTGTTCTTGTTTGGCAATAATTTATCAAACACAGACCGTATTCTCCGGGCAAACATCAATTCCGCTGATGAAAGACCAGATGGTGTGTTCCTGTTAGGTGTTATTCTGTATACTTGGAGGAACTGCTGCACCGCTTTTTCCGTCGGTACATCTTCGGCTTTTTTAAAAGCTCTTTTTAGTGCGTCTACGAATCTTTCGGCTTGTCCGTTCGACCTTGGGTGGTACGGGGCTATCTTGATATGCTTTACTTGGTATGTCTCACAAAATTCTTTGAAGTCACTGGAGGTAAATTGTGTACCGTTATCAGTTACCAAGCAATCCACGACGCCGAATCTGGCGAATAATTCGTGTATACAGTTTATGGTATTTTCTGTCGTCGGGTGTTTGAATCTGGAAACCTCAGGCCATTTACTGAAACTATCTACTATTATTAAGTAGTAGTAACCCTATGTGTCCTGCGTAATCCACGTAGATTCTGGACCACGGTCTGTCAACTTTAGACCATGGCTTTTGTATAGAGGGTTATGCTTTCGCCGCAGCAGAGCAACCTTTACAACTTCCACCTTTTGCGTAATATCATCGTCCATGTTAGGCCAGTAGACAAAACTTCTCATAAGTGCCTTCATCCGGTTTTTTCCCGGATGTCCTAAATGAAAATCTTTCAAGATTCGCCTTCGTAGCGACTTCGGTATTACCACTCTCTCGTTATACAATAATATTATGTAGTCACAGATTGAGAAGCTGTCTGCTAAATTCCTTTCCTTCTCTTCTATTTTTTTCTTGTTTTCTGAATAAATTCATTCTTTTCCGCTTCCCTTCTTATCTCTAGCAAAGTCACAGGTATTTCCTTTATTGTATTGTATAACACTTTACTGATTTCTTCTTCAGCTTGTAATGCCGCTATTACCGAGTCTTCCAACGGTTCGCTTTTCACCGGTATTAATCGCGATAGTCCATCAGCGTGCCCAATCTTCTTTGATGGTAAGAACTCAATTTTGAAATTGTAGTTTAGTAACACAGTTCCCTATCTTAAAAGTCTGTTCGCTGTATAGCCTGGTAGAGATTTTTTTTAACCGAAAATCGTAAGAAGGGGTTTGTGGTCCGTTTGGAGCGTGAACTCTCTCCCATAAATATATCTGTGAAAACGAGTTATTGCAAATATTATGCCTAATGCCTCCTTTTCGATCTGTGAATAGTTTCTCTCCGTCGGTAATAATGATTTAGATGCGTGCGCAACGGGTTTCTTTGTACCGTCCCACATCTTGTGTAGAATACACGCACCTACCCCATGCGCTCTCGCGTCACTTGCAATAATGATTTCTAATTCGGGATCGAAATGTGTCAGTGTTAATTCCAAAGTTAATTTTTGTATTATTTCCTTAAATGCTTTTTTACAGTCTTCCGTCCAATTCCAATTATTCTCCTTTTTTAGTAACTCATTTAGTGGGGCCCTCGATTTATGCATATTATCAATAAATTCGCCATAGTAGTTAGCTAGGCCCAGGAAACTTTGTAATTCTGCAACGTTTTTTGGTTCAGGCATGTTTTTAATTGCCGATGCCCTCTCTGGGTCTGGTTTCCTGTCACTTTCATTAATTATATGGTCTAAGTATTTAATTTCATTTAGGAAAAAATCACACTTTTTTCCTTTTACTTTAAACCCAAAGTCCTGAAGTCTTCTGAAAACTTCCTTTATGTGTGATGTGTGTTCTTCAACATTGTCGCTCTTAATTAGAATGTCATCCAGATAAGCGGTCGCAAAATTCTGGCCCGTGAGCATTGTGTCCATCGTCTGCTGGAAAATTGCTGGTGCAACTTTTACCCCGAACGGTAGTCTGTTGAATTTGTACAACTCTTTGTGCGTATTAATACATAGAATTTTCGTACTCTCTTCTTGTACTGGGATTTTCAGATAAGCATCCCTTAAATCTATTTTTGAAAATATCTTACCGCCGTTGAGCTTTGTAAATATTTCCTCTGGGCTCGGTAATGGGTAATGATGGTCTTTTATAGCCTTATTTAGTCCCGTCTAAAAATCTGCGCATAGACAGATTTCTCCTGATTTCTTTTTTACATAGACTACCGGTGCTGCCCATTCACTAAACTCTATTTTTGAAAGGACACCAGTTTGTTCAAATCTCTCTAAATCTTTGTCGATTTTTTCTATAGTAGCAAACGGTACGTTTCGCTTCTTTTTAAAAACTGGTTGGACGTTTTCTTTTAATTCAATTCTGGCTATAAATTTGTTGCATCGTCCCAACCCGCTCGCAAATACCTCGGGAAATTGATTATGTAATTCTTCCTTTAACTTTGTCGCATCTGATGGTTCACCATCTAACTTTTTGCAAAATGAGCTGATAGGTAGGTCACAAACGTCGAATTTTTGCATCCAGTCTGTACTGACTAGATTTTCAGTATCTTTCATTACGTATATCTTGAGTTTTTTTTATTTTCCCGTGAAATTTAACATTTATGATTATTTCTCCTTCGAATTTTATACGCTTTCCTGTCACCGACTTAGCAATTTTTTGTGTATGTAACATCGTTGGTCTGTTAAGCTTTTTCCATGTCTGTAGGTTAATTATTGTTAGATCGGAACCAGAGACAAGTTGCAATTTTATCTTTTTATTTAAGATTTCAAGTTCCACATATTTCCTTATGTTGGTACTGTCTTCATCATGCATCCTAGTAGCTCTTATCCTACTAGTAGCTTTTCTGTTCCTACATTGGGATGCCTTGTGCCACATTTTTCCACACACAAGACAGTTTTTATATTTAAAACAGCAATCCTTATTCCAGTGTAGTCCTCCACATCGATAACATGCAGATGGGGGGGGGCTTATATTTGCTTCGATTTTCGTCATAATTTGCCCTATATGTTGTACTTTTTCCCTTATTATAAAATTGTTGTTTTCTTTCCAGGGAGGGCGAAGAACGTAAACTTTTGTTTAATTTACTCCTCAATGTTCTTCGAGTCTTTCTTTATACTCAGGCATTTTTGGCAATCTTCTGATAATTGTTGTAGTGTTAGTTCAGGTTCATTTTGTAGTTTTGAAAGCATTCTTTTGCGCATTTCACTATCTTATGCTGAGACTTACCTTTGAACAAAGATGAGACACTTGAAATTGTACGGTGTTAATTTTGCCAACTTGAAGTCGTCTCAATGTTTATTCACGATTGCGGCAAACGTGGAATAGTCGGCATTTTTGCCCTTTACCAGGTTAAGACATTTCCACCTCTTGGGAAAGAGTGACGTTTTTGGACTGAAAAGCTCTGTAAGACATGTAACTGCTTCGTCAAACGTTAATTCGTTCGTCTTTTTTGGCAAAATGTAATCCACAAATTTTGTGTATTCCTCAGTTCCTAATTTCCTGAACAACAGACGTAGCTTCTTTGCTTCTGTCCAGTTTTGACAATCGATGTTGAAGATGTCTTCGTGGCGTCTAAAATAATCCCCGAAATTTTATCCTCTTCTCGAGAGTATTTGAAAGTTTCTATCCTATTCCACACTGCCTCTTGGGAAAAAGTTGCCTCTTTTTCGATATTTTGATGTTTGTTAACCGCTACCTTTAATATTAGTTCCTGCGTTTGTAGTAATTGTTTTTGCAATTTTTCTTCCATTCTTTCCTGGAGTTGTAATTGCTGTTCATTTTGGTATTTTACAAGTTCTACTAAAATATTTTTAAAATCCTCCATGATAAGAGTCTTACGAAAAACTCGCTTTTCCGTATTTTAGTCCTGGTAAATCTTTTGTCGCCAAGTTGTTGTGGACACTGGCAAAAAACGGCAAAGGAGACTTTTGTTTTGTTTTTTTTCTGTGTGAGTTCGATTTGTTGTGTCGTAAATTTATTGTGGAGAACGAGGGAGAATTTTGTTTCGTTTTCCTTCCCGTGTGAGTTCGAATTCCTAGTCGCCAATTTGTTGTGGACAACGAGAGAGAATTTTGTTTCGATTTCCTTCTCGTGTGAGTTCGAATTCCTCGTTGCCAATTTGTTGTGGACAACGAGGGAGTATTTTGTTTCGATTTCCTTCCCGTGTGAGTTCGAATTCCTCGTCTACAATTCGTTGTGGATTCCGGGATGAAATCCGATATCAATGAATAACAAACGCCAGGAATGGATAAGGAAAATAAATGTATTAACGTAATAATATAAACTGGTAATACGGGTTAGTAGATCCAGGAATGCGGGTTAGTAGCACTAATATATATATACAGTCTTGGGATTGAAGTATCGCGGTATGACTCATTACTGAGTCTACGTGCTCGTTAACTGTGGCGCTTGCCGCCGTCTTTGTGCGTGACTTACTCTACTACTACTGAACTCTACTACTCTTCTGTCGTTCCGTCTCGACTCTTCGGGTATTCACTGGCAGTAGTATATGTATACACTGGGTGAGTCCATTTGTGTAAAAAGGGGAAACCCCTTAAAAGTATCTAAGATTAAATAAAACATTATATTACGAGAATATTTTTCTAAATTTTAAAGATTATTGAGTACTTAAAAATTATATAAAAAAGGTACTCCCTCACAGGGATGTCATGCATGGTATGAAACCCGTTGAGAAATATCTGAAATATAAACGATATACGACTGTTCTCTAAGATCAATAGTGAAAAAAGGCTTTGAACGAGTGAAGCCTGTAAATTTTCTGTCTCACTTTTCGAGTTAGGACAAACTATCTTACAATCTTTTGTAATTAAACTCACAATTTTACGATTTTTCTAATCTACAATCAATTGACTTGCGCTCAAACTTATGAGAAGAGAGCGTTTATAAAACTGAGAGTAAGTACAAAAGTGGGCAAATGTAAAAGAGGGTAAATCATCGGAAGTTAAATGAACTGATCGCATTTGCAAGTGAGCGAAACTACAAAAGGTCGTAAGAAAAGTGTAAGGGAATTTAACTAAAGCTTAAAACACAGCTGGACGTAAATAAAGAGCGTAAGATAATTGAGAGTAGAGGCAAAAAACGTAAGAAAATTGAGCAATAGTATAAAAGATTATCAGAAAACTGAAGGTATGACAATTTATCTCATCTACAATTGAGCGGAAGAAAATTTTGCATAATTATAAAGAGCGTAAGACAATTGAACGTAAGATAATTGATTATAAGTCGATTAATCGTAGAGAAAAAACGGTATAAAAGATTTGAGCGTTAAAAATAGTGCAAGACTGTTGCGATTAAATGGTGTAAGCGGAAGTAAACAAACTGCGTAAGACAATTGACTGCGATACAAATAAGTGTAGACATTTGAGCGTACGCATAAAGTGTAAAGAGCGTAAAACAATTAAGGGTAAAGAGAATTGAGCGCAGGTACTGTTGAAGGTAAGGTTTAAAAACCTGAGTGTTGTGGTAAGATCCACCTAATCTGCATAGGTGACTACCGACTATATAAATAATGGTTGGTACCGGGAAGATGGGGAGCGAATACAGAGATCCAACTAGAGACTCTGCCCGACTGTGACTTAGTCAACACATTCTCCAGGAACGTCTTCCCAGAAATATACAGAAATACTATATGTACTTATTGTGTACACTTTCTTGTTATAATACATTCTTGTTCTAAGTACATTTTGTGTTGCATTATTATTCCATGCATTAGGCGAGATTCAACAATGAGTCAAGACTCAACACTGAGTATGAACGCGCATAAGACAATTGAGTATACGTATGAGGCGAAAGTATAGTATGAGCGAAAAACCTTTGTGTATAAGTAGAGAAAATATTTGAACGTACATAGAGAGCTTGAGTATAAACAGTGTAAGACAATTGATGGTAAGCTAATTGAGCGTAAGTCCAAAAGAGCCTACGTATAAAATACCACAATCAAATTGAGCCTAGATGCAAATGGCGCGAAACAATTGACCGTAGATAAAAAAAACTTAGACAAATGAGTGTGATTAGAAAATTACATCGTAACACAATTGAGAGTAAAAAGATTTAACACAACTACAACTGAGTTTAAGTACAAAAGAGTGTAAAACAAATGAGACAATGTGTAAACAATAAATATGGACCGAAATACAATTGAGTATAAATGCAAAAAAGTAAACAATTTATCCTATATAGACTTGTACATAAATTGTTATGGGTCCTTACCTATAACTACAGAATGAACTCTTCCTATCACTATGTATACTACGCCTCTCAAGAGAGAGGGACGAATCGAGTCGAGCCGATAGTAGTTCACTCCAAACCAGACTGACAGTCATACTAACACCTTCCACATCTTGTATTATTATTCCGTGTAATATATCTTCGTTATTTCTACTCTTGTGTTCGTGTTGTTCTTCCTTGGTCCTAACCCGGTCCATAACATAAATACAAAAGATCGTAAGTATAAAGTGCGTATGAGAATTGAAAGTAAAGGAAGTGAGGGAAAGTACAAAGAATGTAAGTATAAAAGAGCGTAAGATATCTGAACGTACGTACAGAGACAAAGTATAGAGTGCATAAGAAAATGGTTGTACATTGGAAACTCTGTAAGATAATTCATGGTAAGAGAATTGAGCGTAAGTACAAAAGAGCTTAAGACAAATGCGCCTACATATAGAGATGTACAGTTGTTAGTATCGTATGGAGGATAAGACAATTTAGCGGATACAGAATTGAGGGTGTTAAGGGGTCTCCCCTTTTTACACAAATGGACTCACCCGAGGTATACATATAATACTGCCAGTGAATACGGTCTGTAATAGAGGACGGTAGCACAAGAGTCACCGTCACGAGCACCTAGACTCAGTAAGGAGTCATACCGCGATACTTCAATACCAAGACTGTATATATATTATTACTACTAACCCGCATTCCCGGATCTACTAACCCGTATTACCAGTTTGTATTATTACGTTAATACATTTATTTTCCTTATCCATTCCTGGCGTTTGTTATTCATTGATATCGGATTCATCCCAGAATCCACAACAAATTGGCGACGAGGATATCGAACTCACACGGGAAGGAAACAAAAACAATTCTCCCTCGTCCATAACAAATTGGTGACGAGGTATTCGAACTCACGCAAAAATAAAAAAAAAAAAATTCTCCCTTGCCGACCACAACAACTTGGTGACAAGAAATTGGGAACTACACGGAAATAAAAAAATTTCTCTCTTCTCACCACAACAGCTTGGGCGAGAAGAATTTGCACTTCTCGGAGACTCAAAAGAAAAAAAATTGCCATTTTTTGCCAGTATCCACATCAACTTGGCGATTTACGAGGATTAAAATACGGAAAATCGAGTTTTTCGTAAGACTCTTATCATGGAAGATTTTAAAAGTATTTTAGTAGAACTTGTAAAATACAAAATAAACAACAATTACAACTCCAAGAAAGACAAAATGAACAGCAATTCCTATTCCAAGAAAGAATGGAAGAAAAATGGCAAAAACTATTAATACAAACGCAGGAACTAATATTAAAGGTAGCGGGTAACAAACAACAAAATATCGAAAAAGAGGCAACTTTTTCCCAAGACGCAGTGTGGAATACGATAGAAACATTCAATTACTCCCTAGAAGAGGATAAAAATTTCGGGGATTATTTCAGACTTTATGAAGACATCTACAACATCGATTGTCAAAACTGGACAGAAGCAAAGAAGCTACGTCTGTTGTTCAGGAAATTAGGAACTGAGGAATACACAAAACTTTTGGATTACATTTTGCCAAAAAAAGACGAAAGAATTAGCGTTTGACAAAGCAGTCACATGTCTTACAGAGCTTTTTAGTCCAAAAATGTCACTCTTTCCCAAGAGGTGGAAATGTCTTAACCTGGTAAAGGGCGAAAATGAGGACTATTCCACGCTTGCCGCAATCGTGAATAACCACTGCGACGACTTCAAGTTGGCAGAAGTAACACCGTACAATTTCAAGTGTCTCATCTTTGTTCAAGGGTTAGTCTCGGCAAAAGATAGCGAAATACGCAAAAGAATGCTTTCAAAACTACAAAATGAACCTGGACTAACACTACAAAAACTATCAGAAGATTGCCAAAGATGCCTGAGTATAAAGAAAGACTCGAAGAACATTGAGGAGTCAGGAGTATCACATATACGTAAATTAAACAAAAGTTTACGTTCTTCACCCTCCCCGGAAAGAAAACAAAAATTCTATAATAAGGGAAAACTACAACATATAGGACAAAATATGACAAAAATCGAAGCAAATATAAGCCCCCCCCCATCTGCAAGTTATCAATGTGGAGGACTACACTGGAATAAAGATTGCCGTTTTAAATATAAAAACTGTCCTGTGTGTTGAAAAATGTGGCACAAGGCATCCCAATGTAGGAACAGAAAAGCTACTAGTAGGATAAGAGCTACTAGGATGCATCATGAAGACAATACCAACATAAGGAAATATGTGGAACTTGAAATCTTAAATAAAAAGATAAAATTGCAACTAGACTCGGGTTCCAATCTAATGATAATTAACCTACAGACATGGAAAAAGCTTAACAGACCAACGATGTTACATACACCAAAAATTGCTAAGTCGGTGACAGGAAAGCGTATAAAATTCGAAGGAGAAATAATCGTAAATGTTAAATTTCACGGGAAAACAAAAAACTCAAGATATACGTAATGAAAGATACAGCAAATCTAGTGGGTACAGACTGTATGCAAAAGTTCGACGTTTGGGATTCACCTATCAGCTTGTTTTGTAAGGGTGCAGCTAGAATTGAATTGAAAGAAAATGTCCAACCAGTATGCAAAAAGAAGCGAAACGCGCCATTTGCTACTGCAGATGAAAACAGTAAAGAGTTACACATGGCAGTAAAGGAACTACCTGTGACCTTGCGAGAGATAAGAAAAGAAGCGAAAAAGGATGGATTTATTCAGAGGACTAAGGAAAAAATAAATAAAAACCGGTATACACCTACAGTACTCAAGGGATCATTCAAACAAGAATGGGTCTATTTCAGTAACAATATGGCTTATGAGGAACCAAATACAATAATTAACAGACTAGAAAACGTGATGTACACAAAAGGCGACAAATTTACCCACAGAAAACATATTGACCAAATACAAAAAAGACGGGTTGAAGAGCCAAGCTCGTCACCCGCAGAAAATGACGAGTCGATGGAGGCGATCTTTGAAGTTTTTGAGATTCAAAGACCACAAGAAGACACAGAAATTGGAAGGACTAGCAGGAAGAGAAAATTTACAGTGCCTCTAATTGTCGACCATAAGAGAAAGGAAAAAATACTAACTCCCTACCTAAGGAGATGGGTGTTAAGGGGTCTCCCCTTTTTACACAAATGGACTCACCCGAGGTATACATATACTACTACCAGTGAATACCCGGACGTTCTGTAATAGAGGAGGGTATCACAAGAGTCACCGTCACGAGCACCTAGACTCAGTAAGGAGTCATACCGCGATACTTCAATACCAAGACTGTATATAAATTATTGCTACTAACCCGCATTCTTGGTTCTACTAACCCGTATTACCAATTTGTATTATTACGTTAATACATTTATTTTCCTTATCCATTCCTGGCGTTTGTTATTCATTGATATCGGATTCATCCCGGAATCCACAACAGAGGGTAAGACAATTGTGCAAAAGCAACAATGACATCTGAACTTACGTATAGAAGGTATGCAAAAAGTGTAAGAGAAAAGCGTTGAAACAAAAACGCCTAAGTGCAAAAGAGCATAAAGAAACTGAAAGCACAGAATTAAGCGCAAATACAACTGATCATAAAGAGAGTAATACGATTGAGATTGGACACAAAAATGCATCGATTAAAAAGAGCGTAAAACACTTAAGGGAAAAGAATTAAGCGCAAATACAATTGAGCGTAATTTTATACAGCGTAAGACGATTCAGAGCGAACACAAAAGTGTCTACTTCCATAAGAGCGTAAAACAATTGAGCGTGGACACAAAAGCGTCTAAATACAAAAGCACGTAACACAATTCAGGATAAATAATTCAGCGTAAGTATAAAGAGCGTAAAACAGTTGAAGGTAAAATAATAAGCAAGTACAAGTCAGCCTAAGTGTAAAGAGCTTAAGACAATTTATCGGGGAAACAAAAGACTCTAAGAACAAACGAGCGTAAAACAATTTAGGATAAAGAATTGGGCATAAGTATAAAGAGTTTAAGGCAATTGACCATGACACAAAAGAGTCCAAGTATGAAAGAGGGTAAAGAATTAAGTGCAAGTAGAATGCAGCGTAAGTATAAAGAGTGTAAGACAATTGAAGGGGACACGAAAGATCTTAAGTCCAAAAGAGCGTAAAACAATTGAGGATAAAGATTTGAGCATGAGTACAAAGAGCCTAAAACAATTGACCGTTGACACAAAAGAGCGTAAAACATTTGAGGGTAAAGAAATTATTTCTTACTAACATTTAGGACAAAGTTAATTTAATAATACTACTAAATGTTCATCAATTAACAGCGATTATGATAGAATCTTTAGTTGTAGTCAATAAAACAGACTCCATGTAAAATCCCTTAATTCTATTCCTGTTTGAAATGTGCCATCATTCAAATATTTTGTCTCTAGCTCAAATGCTGCACGTTGTTTTGTTCATAGCTCAAATATCTCAAGCCTTTTGTTCTTAGCTCAAATGTCAGATCAAATGAATAACGGTGTTTTATCTGTAGTTCAAACGATGCACGCAATTTTTTTTCCGTAGCTAAAATGTTTCATGCTCACTTGTAGATCCACTGATATTCTACGCACTTCCGTTTTTATCTTAAAGCTAGTTTTAAATGATAATTTAGTCAACAAAAATATACGATTGAGTCTAAAAGTTTAGTTTGATCAAAGGTTATCTCGTCGTTTGTATTTCATTTTTTAATGACATTATCAAAATGGCTATTATCGTCTCAAGAACATGAATCATGGCATAAATCTTCTATTTTAAATAATCGTTTGCACAGTCCTGTTGGCAACGGGAAAGTAGAACTTGGGAAGCAGATCGCAAGGAACTAGTTTTATACTAACTACTTGAATCATGATTAGAGTTTAAGGCCACATCAGGTTGAAACACCGGTTCCCATAAAGTTAAGCAACATCGATTCTGTTCAGCACCTAGATGTGTGACCGATTGGGAATACCAGATGCTGTAAGCTTAGATGTGCGGGTGCTGTAATGGAGCTCAGAATTGAAAATCGGAGAGTCGAGTTCCAATTCTAGTACGGTTTGTTGTATTCACTTATGCACATATACCTTTGGAAAAGGTATGAATTCACCTCTTCTCCCTCAGCTATGGGTTAATTAGTAAGACTTGTATCACTAAATAATTATTATCGAAAAAAATTCTTACTATTTAAAAGTATTTTGTAGCTTTAAATAAACTGCAAAGGGTTGATAAACCGTAAAAACGAATCAACCAATCAAAAACATATGATTAGAGATTTGGTTAGTATAAAAACAGTAAATGTTTCAAATTGTCTCTGTAGTCATATACACAGCATTAAGTACTCAGTACATATTATCTGGCAGCTTGAGTTTAGTCACTGACCCACCGCCGTAAGGTTCCCTCTTCGTGGCGTTTTTTTTATAAATACATTCATAGTAATTGTTCAGATGAACTCTTCGCTATGGTACCTAGACTTTCTGAATTTAAGCACGGTACTAGATTGGCGGTAAGGTCTCATCAATTTATAGTTGAGCTGGCTAAATGTAACCATGAGTTCTATGCTAACAGTTTGTTTTCTCGTACTTCTCGCTTGTGGAACTCCCTTCCGACTCCAGCCAAGTTTAATCTGCAAAAATTTAAATGCAATGTCAATCGTTATCTACTGTCCTCCTGATTACGCTCTTCTCTTTCTGCTCATCATTAATGTTTATGTTCTTAATTCCTCCACATCATGTAACCCCTTGCGTTTTAGAGGCTTTACTCACTTGCTTGGCGTGATAACGATTAATATATATATATATATATATATATATATATATATATATATATATATATATATATATATATATACGTAAAATAAATTCTATCTTGATAAAGATTTTAAACTAAATTTTAACGCTATATTCCTTCAAGAGATCATGGTCTCCCACAACTACTGTTTCTTTAATATCTGTAATCTGAATATGACGATGTCGGACTTTTGGTAAATACTACATCTCAAACCAGATCTAAAATATTTGTTTGAGGAATCTGGCTTTCTAGGTATTGTGGTGACCTACCTACAAATAGACTCTTCCACACCTATAAAATATGGCTACCAACTCTAAGTAAAGTGGGAGTCACCAAGTGAGGGAGAGTCTTTAGCTGTCTCTCACTGTGTGCGACTTCTGTCGAACTCTCTGCTTTGGCAGAGAGGAACCCGGACGAGGTTTTGCCGAAGGGCAATGTGTCGTCCGGGGTGGTAGACAAGCCCTGAACCCGTTTATACGAGTTCTTAAGGGAGTATTTTTGGCCGAGCTTACGGGCTCGGAGAAACCCACGTGCCACATACTTTCCTCGTGGGGGGAATGTTAAATATCGGAGTCCCAAAGTGAGGTGAAGACAGTCACCGGCTGTCTTTTCAGCAGAGAGGAATTCGGAGGAACTCCGACGAGGCTTTGCCGCAGGGCAAAGTGTCGTCCGAGGAGGTAGACAGTCCCCGAACCCGTTTATACAGCTTTTAAAGAGCATATTTTTGGCCGAGCCTACGGGCTCGGAGAACCCATGTCAAACCGGCCTTGTGCCACATACGACCCACGTGGGGGGTTGTTAAATATTGGAGTCACCAAGTGATGGTCACCGAGTAGTAGCCACAGAGTGAGTGAAGGAGTGAGTCGGGACACCAGTGAGAGAAAGTACTCTACAGTCCACATTTACCTTGTACTACGTTTCCGAGAATATACTATTTAACCTATATCCGAGTCCGTGTTATCTTTTTATGGTTTTACAAAAGTAAATGAAATGTACCATTTGCATCAGTAGGAAAAATTAACGAAGAATTAGACCGACTAGAAAATGCCGTCAAAAGTGAGTTTTAGCGAATGAGGGGCCCCCGCTGTATACGTAAAAAAAAAGTCCAACCAAATTCGCGTTTGTGCAGATTTCTCAACGGGCCTCAATGCGGCTCTAAAAGATTACCATTACCCTCTCCCCACACCGGAGGAGGTATTTAATAAACTGAATGGTGGGGAAATATTCTCCAAATTGGACTTAAGCGATGCATACCTTCAAATCCCTGTTGAGGAGGAGTGCGCAAAACTTCTATGTATCAACACCCACAGGGGATTATACAAGTTTGATAGATTGGCTTTCGGGGTCAAGGTTGCACCTGCAATATTTCAGCAGGTCATGGATACCATGCTGGGCGGATTTGACTTTGCGTGTGCCTACCTGGATGACATTGTAATAGCAAGCAAATCTACCGAGGAACATCGCAAACATATCCACAAGGTTTTTGAGAGAATTGAGGATTTCGGTCTGAAAGTAAAAGAATCGAAATGTGATTTTTATATGAATGAAATAAGGTATCTCGAGCGTGTGCCTACCTGGATGACATTGTAATAGCAAGCAAATCTACCGAGGAACATCGCAAACATATCCACAAGGTTTTTGAGAGAATTGAGGATTTCGGTCTGAAAGTAAAAGAATCGAAATGTGAAGAGGTGAAGACGGCCTGACCCACGACGGGTAGAAGCTATCAAAAATATGTCAACGAGCTCTGAAGTTTTCTGGGACTTGCCAACTATTACCAAGTATTCATAAAAAATATGCACGAGCTACGCGCTCCTCTAAATGAATTATTAAAACATGAGAATTTGGAAAAGGACAACGGAGTGTCAGTCAGCTTTTGAAAAAATAAAAAATATATTAACATCAGAACTATTTCTGACTCACTTCAACCCTCAATTAGATATCATTGTGGCCTGCGATGCTAGTTCGTACGGTATTGGTGCGTGTATCCTACATATTATGCCAGGCGGTACACGTAAACCCATAGCACACGCATCGAGAACGTTGCTACCCGCAGAAAAAGCGTACAACCAAATTGAAAAAGAAGGCCTCAGTATCATATTCGCGGTAACAAAATTTCACAGATATCTGCATGGAAGGTATTTCAATCTACAGACCGATCATAAACCATTATTAACGATATTTGGCTCTAAAAAGGGTTTACCGGTTTATACGGCAAATAGACTTTTGAGATGGGGTACCAACTAATAAAATTGGCCATGCAGATGGTCTATCCAGACTAATCAATAATCAAAATCAACCACTTGAAGACACAGTTATAGCAGCTCTTCGTTCAGACTGTAAAATAAAATGAATAATAGCGAATACCGTCCGGAATCTACCTGTAACGTTGTCGGAAGTCAAAAACGAAACGCTAGAAGATGACTTCATTTGCGAGATAAAACGTAAAATCGCAACAAAAGATAATAGCGTGTCAGACGTCTACTCACTATGTGACAATGTCTTATTGTACAGCGATAGAGTTGTAATTCCGGAAAAATTGCAGAAGCGAATTTTAAAAGACTTCCACGGTGGACACCCCGGTAGAAACCGTATGAAGAGTCTCATGCGGAACTATGTCTACTGGCCGGCGATGGACAAGGACATAATGGAAATGATAAACACATGCAGAGGATGCGCCTTGGCGGCCAAACCTCCACCTACCACTTTCAAACCCTGGCCAAAAACGGACCAGCCTTGGTCACGTATACATATTGACTTTGCTGGGCCGATTGACGATTATTATTACTTAATCGTTGTTGACAGTTACTCCAAGTGGCCGGAGGTTTTAAGATGCAAGAGGCCGACTACGGCTGTAACAATCAGTTTCCTACATGAGCTGTTTGTGAGATTTGGAGTAGTGGACTGCGTGGTCAGCGACAATGGTACACAGTTTACGTCAGCAGAATTTAAGAATTTTTGCGACATCTTCCAAGTGAAGCACATAACTACGCCTCAATACCACCCTAGATCCAATGGGCAGGCAGAGAGATTCGTAGATACGCTGAAAAGAGCATTTAAAAAAGCTCAAGCAACTCCTACCGACATAGTATTACAGCAGTTTCTGCAAGCTTATCGCATTACGTCGAACCCAAATACACCATCAACTGGCTCACCGGCAGAAATCGTGTTTGCCAGAAAGGTGAGATCTGTTTTTGACAAATTAATTCCCAAACAGTCAAAAATATGTAAGACCGAAAAAGGACAGAAAAGAAAACGATTTCTTCCAGGTCAGAAAATCTTTTTTTAAAGTTTTCAGAAGAATATGCCGTACTGGGAGGAGGGCACGATCACTAGAAGGATCGGCGAGATGGTGCATATAATACAAAGACCAAGACATACACACAAAAGACATATTAATCAAATTAAAAAACGGCATGAAATTGATTCTAACAGCACACAGGATGAAGTGGAAGAACCCATCGAGATCATTTACGACACATTTGACCTCAAGCCCCCGCAGCATATGCCTGAACAACGAAGGTCGGGGAGAAAGAGGAAATTTACCGAGCCTTTAACAATCAACCCCAAAAAGAAAAGGTATTAAATTTCTGGAAAGTAATAAACCTTTTTAGTAAAAGGCTTGGGAGGGGGGTATTGTAGGGACCTACCTACAAATGGACTCTTCCACACCTATATAATATGGCCACCAATTCTTAGTAAAGTGGAGTCACTAAGTGAGGGTCACCGAGTAGTAGCCACAGAGTGAGTGAAGGAGTGAGTCGGGACACCAGTGAGAGAAAGTACTCTACAGTCCACATTTACCTTGTGCTACGTTTTCGAGAATATACTATTTAACCTATATCCGAGTCCGTGTTATCTTTCTATGGTTTTACACCATAACACTAGGATATCGTAGACCTAAGAACCTTAAGGAAATTATTGGTAGTAACCACATTTAAGCGAATAAGGCAATCCGTAATAAACCAAAAACAACAGGATTTTCCCAACCATGTAACAACAAAAAGAGCTTATGCTGTAACCACATTAGACACACCAATTTGTTCACTGGCTAGGTCACTAAATCTACTTTTAAAATCTACCACGATTCTAACTGTAGAAGTGATAACAATTTAACTCCTAGAACTCCTACTATGCCAGAAACAATATGTGAGAAAATCTGAATGGCACTTTCACTATAGAATTAATAATTGTTGTAATCGAATTAAGTCGGCTTTCCACGAAAAACTATTGCCTATAGAACAACATTTTTATTGAAAAACATGATTTTAAAGGCCATGCCAAATTCACTATAATTGAAAAAATAGCAAAAATAGAAAAGAACCTTGAAAACAATTCTAGAAAACCATGACGACAAATGGATTTTGCGCCTCAAAAGACTCTATATAGACGGGCTTAACCACAAATTTAACAACATAGATAGAATTAATATATAAATCCATAAATCAAGCTCGACCCATATTTCTCACCCACACAAGACAGACATGTTTGCGGAGGTGTTGAGGTCTCACACTTATACAGAGCATGTGAGTAAAGATGAGGTCTTAGAGAGGTTGCAAACAAGGAGAAGGTTTATACTTGACATCAGAAAGAGGCAGCTGAAGTTTCTGAGACACATAATGAGGAAGGAGGGCCTGGAGAATCTGATACTCACGCGTTGAATAGAGGGAAAGAGAGACAAGGGAAGGCAGCGCGTGATATACCTGACGAGCTTGAGCAGGTGGTTCACAGAAGGTGATCTGGGGGAGGAAGGAGGGGAAAGGAGCTTGCTGAGAGTTGCAAGAGATGGAGGGAGGTGGAGGATCATGATCGCCTACATCTTGAAAGGACATGGCACTTAGAAAGAAAAAAATGAATCTATCCAGCCTCTATCTTAAAAACAACTTAAAAGAGGCCGTTTGATAAACACAAGGACTGACCAAAATTAACAATAAAAAACAAATGAATACTACAAATAAAGTTCATTTTCTTCAGAAAGTCATACATTCCTTTAATTCACTACTACTAACAAGCAGAAAGGTGTGAATCCTCTTCTTCTCCCTCCAGCTATGGGTAAATAGCAGGACAGACTGGGTTCTATAGCCTTGGATGGCAACTGGTCTAGGAGAAGGACAACTCTGAATTCAAACCCGAGTGGAGGCCCGAAGGCGGATGGACGGCACTTTGTGATACCTACCGGCAACTCCTGCAGCCGCGTTTGTACCAAACTCTATAGGTTTATCCTCTCCTTTGGACTCTGCTAGCAAGGCCGAGAGTGGGAACTAGACGTCTGGGCAGCTCTAGTTCTCCATATATCCCGCCCAGGCTCGTAGTGTACCGCGCTACTCCATCGTCTCTCAAGACGGATGGATGCCGGCGACGACGACGACGAACAAGCAGAAATTTTTCCCCCTGATGGTGGCCATTGCTGGCCGAAACTAGTCGAGGAATCTAATTGAAATAATAAAACAAAAAATATTAATATACAACCCATTTCTCAATATTTTTTATTGTTCAATATATATATATATATATATATATATATATATATATATATATATATATATATATATATATTTTCCGATAGAGTATTTCGGTCTCTTGATTTGCAAATAATCAAACCAATACCAGAGGGAAAAAACGGTATAAAAACAGAAAGAACCAAGAACATGTACGTTTGCCGAAAATAATCGTCCAGCATGCAAGTCCAAGGCCCAATGAAAAAAAAACCGATACGAGTAGGCAAAAAAACTAAATAAAGTGCTCAATACAGTGAGTAGAGCAGACCTAGTTAGACCTAGAGAGCCAGACAAACCTACCATGGTTTCACCTAAACGTATCGGTAGGGAAGGCCGGCCTTCCCAGACGATCCATTTAGGTGAAACCGTGGTAGGTTTATCTGGCTCTTTAGGTCTCTCTCTCTCTCTCTCTCTCTCTCTCTATATATATATATATATATATATATATATATATATAATGGATGACTATGTTACACGTTTCATCCTCAGAAATGACTTTTTCATTCTAGATATTTTTTATATTCGATAGAATCATATCTATGTTGGAGGAGGGTACGAAATACATCAAAGTTAGTTAAACTTTTACATTGAGAAAACGGTTAAATTCAATATTTAAATTTTTGACGTCCGATAAATATCTAGATCTAAAATGTTACGAAATAAAAAAAAAAAAATTTGAAATAAACAAAGAATGATGAATACAATTATAAGAAAAAAAAGGTTAATATTCATTTATTCAAATAAAGGAAAATTTTAAGAAGTTAACTTAAAAATATAAAAATACTACTGAAAAAATGAATATTGAAACAAAGTATCTAAAATAACAAATCGAAGAATAGTGAAAAGAATTATTTGAAAAAAGTTTAATACTTATTCATTTATTCAAATACAAACGCTGCGCCATTACTAGTTCCACACATAGATCTATATGTATGCCATGACAATATTTCGCGGCTCACTTAGGAGGATTACGCGGAATACTAGTGTGTAGCGGCTAAGCAGCTGAGAATCACTGATCTAGATGTATAGTTTTGCCTCAATAAGACCGGAGAGTATATTTTATTTTTTAAATTTTTATTTTTTTTTTAGAATACTCAGGCAGATTGATATAATACACATTGCTTCAAATAAAATCGAGGCGCCTACTAAAGATAACGTTTGAAGTAATCCAAACGTCAGAATAAAAATAAATCAATTCTATATATATATATATTATATATTAGAATATCTAATATATATATATATATTAGAATATCTAATATATATATATATATATATTAGAATATCTAATATATATATATATTAGAATATCTAATATATATATATTAGAATATCTAATATATATATATATATTAGAATATCTAATATATATATATATATAATAGAATATCTAATATATATATATATATATATATATAATAGAATATCTAATATATATATTAAAATATCGAATATATATATATATTAGAATATCTAATATATATATATTAGAATATGTAATATATATATTTGAATATCGAATATATATATATATTAGAATATCTAATATATATATATATATATTAGAATATCTAATATATATATATATATATTAGAATATCTAATATATATATATATATATATATATATTAGAATATCTAATATATATATATATATATATATATATTAGAATATCTAATATATATATATATATATATATATATATTAGAATATCTAATATATATATATATATATATATATATTAGAATATCTAATATATATATATATATATATATATATATATTAGAATATCTAATATATATATATATATATATATTAGAATATCTAATATATATATATATATATATATATTAGAATATCTAATATATATATATATATATTAGAATATCTAATATATATATATATATATATTAGAATATCTAATATATATATATATATATATTAGAATATCTAATATATATATATATATATATTAGAATATCTAATATATATATATATATAAGAATATATAATATATATATATATATATATTAGAATATCTAATATATATATATATATATATATTAGAATATCTAATATATATATATATATATATATATTAGATATAAAATATGATTATTTATATATATAGATATATATATATATATAAAATATATGATTACTTATATACATATATAAAATATATGATTACTTATATATATATATAAAATATATGATTACTTATATATATATATATATAATATGATTATTTATATATATATATATATGAAATATATGATTATATATATACATATATATAACAAATATATGATTATATATATATATATAATATATAATTATATATATATATATATAATATATAATTATATATATATATATATATAATATATATATATATATAATATATATATATATATATATAATATATATATATATATATATATATCATATATATATATATATATATATATATACATATATATATATATATATATATATATACATATATATATACATATATATATATAAACATATATATATATAAACATATATATATATATAAAATATATGATTATTTATATATATATATATATATATAAAATATATTATTTATATACAGAGATGGATATGCAATGTGATTGGCCCTGATCTGTCATCTCATCTGCAGTCGCTCTCTCTTAGACGCGATGTTGCCTCGCTCTGCCTTTTTTACAAGTACTTTCACGGTAATTGCTACGAGGAGCTGCTTTCGCTTGTCCCTAGGCCTCGTGAATTTAAACGTCCTACGAGGCTGGCATCCTGTTCCCACCCCTACACCGTTGAAACTGTTAGATGTAGACGTCTCTTCTACTCCAATAGCTTCATGTCTCGCACATCTCGCCTATAGAACTCCCTTCCCTATTACTGTTTCCCTGACAAATACAATCTCCAGCGGCTTAAGTGTAGCGTCAATCGACATCTCAAGTTGTCTTGATCAATCCACTTCCCTTCTCCACATCCTTTCATCTCTCATTCCTATCTGCTCTTGCTCCAAATCTTCTGTAACTCCCTTGCCTTGATCGACTCACTGTCTTTCTCTTTCTCCAGATCCTCTCCTTTACCACTACTATCTGCTCTTCCTCCAACCCTTCTTTAACCCCTTACGTGATAGTGGCCTTCAGCCTTGCTTGGGGTCATACGCTTAAAAAAAAAAACATATATATATATATATAATATATGATTTTTTATAGACATATATATATATATATGAAATATATGCTTATTTATATACATATATATAAAATATATGCTTATTTATATACATATATATATATATATATAAAATATATGATTATTTATATACATATATATATATATATATAATATATGATTATTTATATATATATATATAATATATGATTATTCATATACATATATATATATATATATATATATATAATATATGATTATTTATATACATATATATATATAATATATGATTATTTATATACATATATATATATAATATATGATTATTTATATACATATATATATATATATAATATACGATTATTTATATACATATATATATATAATATATGATTATTTATATACATATATATATATAATATACGATTATTTATATACATATATATATATATATATATAATATATGATTATTTATATACATATATATATATATAATATACGATTATTTATATACATATATATATATATAATATATGATTATTTATATACATATATATATATATAATATATGATTATTTATATACATATATATATATATATATATGATTATTTATATACATATATATATATATATGATTATTTATATACATATATATATATATAATATATGATTATTTATATACATATATATATATAAAATATGATTATTTATATATATATATATATATATATATATAAAATATATGATTATTTATATATATATATATATATATATATAAAATATATGATTACTTATATATATATATATATATATATATAAAATATATGATTACTTATATATATATATATATAAAAAATATGATTATTTATATATATATATATATATATATATAAAAAATATGATTATTTATATGTATATATATATATATATATATATATATAAAATATACAATTACTTATATATATATATATATATAATATGATTATTTATTTATATATATATATATATATATAATATGATTATTTATTTATATATATATATATATATGATCATTTATATATATATATATATGATTATTTATATATATATATATATAATATGACTATTTATATATATATATATATAATATGATTATTTATATATATATATATAATATGATTATTTATATATATATATATAATATGATTATTTATATATATATATATATATAATATGATTATTTATATATATATATATATATATATATATGATTATTTATATATATATATGATTATTTATATATATATATATATATATATAATATGATTATTTATATATATATATATATATATATATGATTATTTATATATATATCTATATATATGATTATTTATATATATATATATATATGATTATTTATATATATATATATATAATATGATTATTTATATATATATATATATATATATATAATATGATTATTTATATATATATATATATATATATATATAATATGATTATTTATATATATATATATATGATTATATATATATATAATATGATTATATATATATATATATATATATATATATATATATATATATATATATAATATGATTATTCATATATATATATAATATGATTATTTATGTATATATATATATATATATATATATATAATATGATTATTCATATATATATATATATAATATGATTATTTATATATATATATATATATATAAATATATATATATATATATAAATTCGCAAGAGGATAGAATCCAGGTAGAACTAAATGTCCAGGACAGAGTAAGAATTTCTAGGTCTGATCAATTGGATCGTGATTACGATTCCATTGTAACAAATTATATCCATGGAATATTAGTGTTTGAGCATTTTATATTATATATATATCTTCCAAAATATGAAACAAGAAAAATAATTACAGAATTCCATCTATCTTTTCTCCAAATATTTTCAAAGCTACTGCTCTGATGAGCTATTTTCCTCGGTGCCCTGACTACACGAATTTAAGCCTGCTACTAGATTGGCATCTTGGTCCCACCCTTTTACTGTTTAAACAATTAAATATAACTGCCACTTCTACTCTAACAGTTTATTCTCTCGTACTTCTCGGCTGAAAAACAAATGTGTCATCGCAAGCCTTAAATGAAAAAAAAACCAAAACCAAAAAACCCATCACCAAAACCAGATGTAGTCCAGTAAAAGGCTCAATTGTTGACCTCAGCACAGAAACGGTTAGAACGAACATGTTAAAAGTGCTCAACAGCAACGCATCTACAAGTTTCTCATGCAAGAGCAATCATACATTTTATACAACAAACATCACTCCCAATGGAGTGCTTTGCCGGAACGCTATAAATAGAGTTATAATCGTATAGGAAAATTCTATCCCCCCCGCTCTATCTATCTATCTATCTATCTATCTATCTATCTATCTATCTATCTATCTATGTCTCTTCATTATCAACCTATCTATCTCTGTCTCTTCATTATCTATCTATCTATCTATCTCTGTCTCTTCATTATCTATCTATCTATCTCTTCATTACCTTCTATCTATCTATCTATCTACCTCTGTCTCTTTATTATCTATCTATCTATCTATCTATCTATCTATTATGGTTATGGCTTTTTGTAAAATAATTGATTTCCTGCACAATAATTAGATGAAGTTTTGTTAAAAAATAATGAAAAAGGATTTGAGTTTATTTTTTGAAAATGTCATCCCTGAATGAAATTTCTAAAATTGTATATTAGTGGTACTCTTACATTCTAGGGCCTTCTAGAAAATTGTGGAACCTGCTAGAACTTGTTTTTGTTTGTAAGTCTGTATGTTATGCTATAGCTATAAATTGTTAAATACGTTAAAAATATACATAAGTACTATCCAATTACCTTCATTAGCAAATTGAAAGTAAAGCTTCTGAAATATTTTTTTTTAATTTTTCATTGCATATATGATAAAATCGAATTTTCGTGTTGAGGTTGATTTTTTTCAAGAACGAAAACAAAATTAATGCTTTTTTCATAACTTTTGAACAAATGTTCGTCGATTATTGACACAGGATCATAATGTTACAAAAATGTCATAAACCTCTTAATATATATATATATATATATATATATATATATATATATATATATATATATATATATATATGACCGGTTATACGTTTCCTAGTATACCCATCTGCTAATGCTGCTCGCAATTTTCTGTTGTATAAACATTAATGTTCATTTGTACTTGTTCAACACTCGCAGAGCCCACCCGAACTATACTGAGCAGACCTTAGTTACAGTTTCTGGGAGAAAGAGAGCATTATCTGGCGTGATCATCCTCGGTCACGATGACTTGTGACTTCGTGCTAGCACAGCCATTGACGACTTATGAATAGTTCCCAAATTAATTAGAATATTGAAGTTTATTAAAATATTGCTACCGAATATGGTCCGGTGCTCCTGCTGCATATTTAGAGATTCTTGATAAAATCTAAAGATTGGTTCTGACCTAGCGTCTCACCATCAGTCACTTTCCCAACGCCATGCCTTTCCTATAAATAGGCTTTCATGGTAATTGTTCGGATGAGGTCTTCGCCATGGTACCTAAACTTTTTGAATTTAAGTTCAGTTCTAGATTGGTAACAAAGTCTCATTAATTTACAGTTGATCTGGCTAGATGTAACCGTAAGTTCTATGCTAACATTTTATTTTTTCGCACTTCTTGCTTGCGGAACTCTCTTCCGGCTCCTTTCTTCATGTTCACAAACGAATTTCAACCTGGAATCTCTGTGTCTTTTCAACAGCAGTGTCGTTTTCCGAGGTGGGGGGCGTGACTTTAGATTGTTCCTATGAATTTCATTGCTTATTGTTCATTTAGTGACACAAATTCCTGACGAAAGCAAATTATCTTGCAACTCTTGACAAAACCATTGGATTTTGTTTAATTTGATGCATTAATTTCCTCGAAGATCTTGAAGAAATCTTCCGTGGAGCAACTGTTTTTTGGTTTTCAGTACTTTTGAATTTTTTTTCTAACTTGCAATGAATGAACTAATGGTAGTAAGTGGAATATTCACGTTGTCTGAGATTTTCTTGTAGCTTTTGCCTTCTTTCCAGAGCATAACAGTTCTTTTTACGATTTTGTCAATTCTTTACCTCTTACCATGATGTTAACCTTCTTGCACGAATATCAATTACAGAATGTTCTGTTTGTATTTTTAGGCTAAAAATAACTACTGATAGCATCATGAGAACATTCTAGAATATTCCACTTGAATAATCTAGAGAATGAAATTAAAAGTTTAAAATTCTGAAATGTGCATTGTACGAATACTTTTTTTACCCATTTAAATGGATAAATGTGATTTATTTCTATTAAATGAAATTTTTTGTTTTCTATGCATATTTAATTATTATGCTTCTGCGTACAGTTAATTATATGAAAAGTATGTTTATTCATTAGTTGGAAATACAATAAATTAAAAATTTGCATGTGTATGAATATTTGTTTCCCCCACTATATATATATATATATATATATATATATATATATATACATACATATATATATATATATATATATATATATATATATATATATATATATACACATACACACTAGCAGCATGACCCGGCGTTGCCCGTGCTTGATTCAAAAATCGTACGTTTAGGTAGTTTCCTCTTTCTTTTCAACGAATATGTGTAAACTGATTTGCAGTACAAACGGTAGTTACGCTCACCAAGCGTTTCATGTGACAAAACATACTGCCTCCGTTGAGATTGACTGGAAAGCCTCAAAGAGGCCTCTACCTCGGTTTCCTCCTCCCGCTTTCTCTTTGCTGCAGAGGCTCTTTTAGAACGCCGGCTAAGATTGCCTCGTCATGGTATTTTGGCACGTTTAGCAAAGCTGCCGGGTCGGTCATCGCCACGGCACTCAGAAGAGTGCAAAGCAGAGGTTGAATTAGACGCCAGCCGCTTCTCCCCCAAGGAGGCGCTCTCAATGGAATCCTGCTCCCGTTTCCCCTTAGCCGGTGAGGCTTTTTAGAACGCCTGCTGAGATTGCCTCGCCTGGGTGTTTTTGCAGCCTTTGCAGAGCTGCCGGGTTGGTCATCGCCACGGCATGCAGAAGAGTGCAAAGCAGAGGTTGAAGTAGACGCTATATGTTCATCTGCAGTCGCCTGTTCTGCATGTGTAATGTTAACGGTGTTAGGGGTCTTCAGTTGCTGACGTGCAGATGTTCGTCGTGTAGGAGCCATTTGAAGGGTTGTAGAAATGCTGTGTAAGAATGCGAATAGAAATTGATGCCGAAGCTGAAGCGGTGCAACCTCGTTGTATACGAAAACTAAAAATGCAGTGGTATGGAAAAAGCTTCTCCTAGCTATGGGCCGTGCTTTCTGGCAGCACGAAAACGTCGCTGTAGGAAGAGGTTACGCAACCGAAGCGTTGAAGGTTAAAAAGTAGTGAAACACTGAGGTGTACTGGGCCGCGTAGTAAAGGCAGAAAAGAAGTAACTTGCGACAGCAGTTAGCTGTCTAATAGCAAAACTGAACTACGAAAAGGTAGAAATAGGTATGGAACGCTAAGATGGACTGGGCTGCGCAGTAATGGCAGCACGCGGAGATAAAATGGGTAATGCAAACGTTTAAGCAAATAGGCAGTGAAGTACTGAGGTGTACTGGGCCGCATAGTAAAGGCAGTACACTTCAGCTTAGAGTGAAAACTGTAACGTGGAGGTAAAATAGGTTGGGCAAACGATTGAGTAAATAAGTAACTTGCGACAGCAGTTAACTGTCTAATAGCAAAACTGAACTACGACAAGGTAGAAATAGGTATGGAACGCTAAGATGGACTGGGCTGCGCAGTAGAGGCAGCACGCGGAGATAAAATGGGTAATGCAAACGTTTAAGCAAATATGTAACTTGCGGTAGCAGGAAGCTGTCAATTAATCCAAAGACAGATGCGTTAATGGCGATCAAATCAAGACGTGAGTGCGGATGCAGCCGCGCTGAAGGTATTTAAAGGGAGCGTGACTTGTCATTGATTGGTGTAGCCTGGACAATGGCCATGACTTAGACCACTGAAGATGCTAGCGCGCATTCACGCACGCGCGCATGATTTGGCAAGCGCAAGGCTTGGCCGTAAACGGGGTCAAGCTGCCTGCTGCATATGCAGCTTGGCTCTAACGCAAGTGATGCCGGCGATGAGAATGCAAGGAGCTGCAATGAAGCGTTTGCTTGTTTGGTTTGTGCGACAACGAAAAGCCGCTAACCGTTTGCCGGCATTAGCTTTGAAATGGTAATTGGTGGAAGCCCTGCTGTTTTAGCGCATAAACTCCTCGTCAGGTCTGGGATGCAGCCTGGGCTAGGGAAAAAGGTTTAAAGAATTGGAAAATGGACTGCTGAGGGCAGATCCATTTTCACTCAGCACGTATGCGGTTTTTTTTTTCCAGTAAAGACGCGAATAAAGGAAGTGCTTATTTTGGTAAGATGCGTCGATTAAAGCAAAAGTGTTGACAAAGTCGAATATGTCATTTGTGGCTCAAAGTCAGACCTGGTAGCAGGGATAAAAAAGCCGAATTTCAATGGCCCTGCACCCATTCCAGAATTTGAGGTCAAATGTTTTCTTCCACTCCACTGCACACACTAACCTGTTTCTTCTCGCGCATAGCGTGACCTTAAATTAATCTGCATTTAGGAAATACCCAACTGGAAAAAACATTTTTACGAGTTGACCGATTGTCGATTTGCACTCTGTTTGTGGGGGGGGGGCGCTCAGAGTTGAAACTTCACATGGTGACTCCCAATGGCCTCCTCATAAATCCGGTCGGTTTTCGCTAAAAACCGACATGCGGTTCAGGCGCAATCTAGGCGTATCGGATTTTGGGTTTTATCAATTTTTCGCGCTGTTTAGGGGTCCGTGATCATGAAACTTCTGGACAACACTTCTAATGGTAGACCCTAAGAGGGTGTCAAATTTGGTTGAAATGCGATCATTCCTTCTGTAAGCAGATTTTTTCGATTATCGATTTTTTCGGAGCCTGAGTCCGAACTCAAAAATCGGGCTCCGTCATGTCCTTACGGCAGCCATTTGCAAACTTGTGGTGAAAACCGCATGGAAATCGGGTGAGAAATGCGGTCTGAGCGAGGTAACAACGCCCACGACAGACACACAGACAGACAACATGAGAAATATAGATAGTAGATATATATATATTTATATATATATATATATGAGGGCTCCATACAAAGATCTCGGCCAGGCCTACCTCTCAAAATGTGACGAAATAAAACATAAGATTTTGTTTTGGAACCCCCTCTTGCTTTATCTGAAAACTTTTCCCTACACCCTTATAGATATACATTTTAAGTGATTTACTAAGCATAGCTTAGATATGGCAAGAGGCCGAAACGATGGAACAGTCAGTGCGGATTGAACTCACTACTCACTCGTGCCTATGGGATAAACCATCCTCCATTCCCTTCATATTGCATGATTAAGAAGTTCTACCTGAACAGCTTCTTCCCAAGAACTGCTACTTTGCGGAACAGACTCCCGAGAGGTTGTTTTCATGACCACGACGATCTTCACCTATTCAAATCTAGGATTAACCCTATTCTATCATACATATCCTCATAAACTGTATTTTTTAATTTCTCCTCTTGTGTAATCAACCTAATTCAGTAACACTCTCATCTTGAGTGACTCTTGAGACTTGGGTAAAAACTTAATGAAAAAAAATGATCCTGCGAGACAAGCTTACTAGCCCACGTCGATCGTCCTGGGTATGGCGATAAACTACATACGGCAGCAATGCCTTTCATCGGGAGGTTTTGTTCCTAGGTCCACCTTGACCCGAGGTGGTATCACCTGTTAGGCTTCCAACTATGGGCAAATAGTGAACCTCCAAACTAGGGTCAAAACAATATGAAAGCATAAACATTTTTATGGTAAAAATACCAGCAATACATTTTCATAATAAAAATAACAACAATACATTGTAAAAAAATTTTAAAAAATCACATTCAGCAGCATATTAAAAAAAAAAACGCATTACGAACAATACATAAAAAATAATATCAGTAATACATTTTTAGAAAAAAAGAAAATATTTCCAGCAACAGATTCTTGTTTAAAAAAATTAGCAGCAATACAATTTTTGTAAAAGAAATTACTAAAGCTCCCAAGAAAATGAAATATCGCTATTAAATAACCCATAAGGTGTTGATATGCCGCTAAACAAACACTAACGTTGAAGTTCCCGAGATATACATTTTAAGGAGTACCACTTTGATGTAATTCTTTTAAATCTGTTGCTAAAGTTTCATCCGATGAGGAAGGCGGAATCATCGTTGTATATATTCGTCGTGGGTATTTGTCGACGCGCCCACGTCGCAACAGAATATGACACAATGTCGAAGTTTTAATGCGGGCTATCGGCAAAACGATAGATAAGGTGCTCAAGCTCCCTAGGCACTTACGCTTTTGAGGACAACTCAGGCGCTGATTCAGCTCCCCTCCAAAGGAGAGGTACTACCTTGGTGGATTGTCTTTGCTAGTTTGAGATTAATATTATTTTGAAATTAATCCCGACGAAGCCAGGGGAATATGAAGTGGTTAACGTGTATATCCATAGTATGTATTTTTCAGATCACCTACGTCAGTGCCGAATCTGACACAAGGTCTGTTTGTTTTTTACAGTAGCGTTCATCCTGTACGAGGCTCGGGTGCCACTCGAGGTAGAGGGTTACATTAAGGGTTAGTATATCTGGGTAGGAGGGGAAGATAACGGTTAACTCTAGACTTGGACAGGTTAAGATTGTAGTGATCGGGGAAACATCTTGGGTGTCTGTTCCACAGGACAGTGGTTCGCGGGAAGAAGCTGTTCGAGTGTTAATTACTTCCCACTGATGAAATATGAAGGAAATGTAAGTGGCATGGCGGGTCCTAGCCGTGAAGGTTAGACTTGGCGGAACCAAGGAATGTAGTTCGTCCGAGCACATTCCAAGGTAGTAGCCACAGAGCAGTGACAGACTCGCCACATCCCGCCTGTGTGTGTGAGAGAGAGGGGGGGAGAAATAATTCTACTGCAACAAGGCCACAGAGATGCTTTTGAACTCTATCAATACTGGAAAGTTAGGGCTGGGCAGCTCCCACCCAAATATAGCAACTGTACTCCATTTTCGGTCTGATCTGGCTCTTATAAAGTTTAAAGTGGGTTTAACGGTAATACCGTGGAAAAAATAGCTCAAGTCCACTTGGTACTTTCTGGAGACCGGGGACTTTTCAAAAGCCCCAGGAGAGATATTGCCTGGGTGTGTTGGGATGTCCCTACCCACAGGGACTTGAGTTAATGTTAATTTCAAACTACCGTAGCTGGTACCGGGGAAGTATGGTTAACGTGTATAAGTTAAAGTATTCTTCTTTATATTTGTTACATTTTGGTGGGACAGTTCCATTGGTGAGTTAAAAACTACTTCAAGTGCTGAACTCCTTTATCAACACACATCTCTTCCCCGACCATACGTCAGAAGCACCGGCAAAGTGATATATTTTATACCGGTCAAGCGTTTAAGTGTTAGTGATGTAGCTTCTTTATTCTGTATACATCGCTTCTTGGTTATGTTTTCTGTAAAAGGAAGTGCCGAAAAGTTCTTGGCCCGACCCAATTCCCAAAAGCTGACCAAATGACTAAAATTAGATTTTTTATTTAGACTACTCACCCGTTGCTTATGAGTTCGACCCCACTATAAAGTTTAGTGTTTCTTTCTTTCCTCTCTTTTTTTGTAGCTTTTGTGTTGATTTTTTTTCTGTCTTCTCTTTCTCTTTTACTCTTTTTTCTTAAGTACTTTTTCGGTTTCCATTTTTTACTCGTTTCTTTTCTTTTTAAACATTTCACCCCAATAAAGGCAATAAACTCACTAAAACGCGACTGTTAGTGAATATGAAAAACACACTATTAAGGAAAAAGAACAATAAAAGAACAAGAAGTAAGAAGACAGTAGATAACGATTGACATTGCATTTAAATTTTTGAAGATCAAAGTTGACTGGAAAACAAGAAACCGGAAGAGAGTTCCACAAACGATAGAATTTACGGTTACACTTAGCCATTTCAACTGTAAAATGACGAGACCTTGCCGCCAATCTAATACTGCGCTTAAATTCATAAAGTCTAGATACCATAAAAGACAGTTCATCAGAACAATTACAATGAAAGCATTTATAGAAAAGGCTCAGGGAAGCTTCATTACGGCGATGGGAATGTGACTGAAGGCGAGATGTCAGGTCTGGAACTATAACATTTTATCAAGAATCTCTAAATATATAACAGGAGAACGAGACCATATGAGGCAGCAGTATTCATAGTATGGATGTATAGTAGAATTCTAAAAATGTAAGATAAATTCTGTCGAGAAAAATTGTCCTGCACGACACAGGGGACTAACTTTCCTCGCAGTGGGCCGAACAATTAATTCAATGTAATCTCTCCAATTCATATCAGCGGAAAACGTTAGTCCAAGAAGGTGCAATGAATCACTCACCTGGAGGTCCACATTAGCTATGCTGATGGAAGGTAAAAAATGTTCTCTCAGACGATTAAAAATAAGAAGTTTTGTTTTGGAGGCGTTAAAATTGGCAAGCCACTCCTTGCTCCAGTTAACAACAGAAAGTAGATCATATTTGAGATCAGCTTCCAATTTGACCTTATCAAATCGATAAAACTTTCATTTCTTTTTCCTCCTTTTTTTGTGTCAGTTTAGTAGGATGGTAGAAAAGGTCTCGGGCCGACCAAAACGCTCTTTACAAAAGCCCCCACCCCCGAAAAAAAAACACAACATAAAACAAAAATAGATACTTGGTCATTATTTACATTATTCGGACTATTGTCCTTATCTTTGTCGCCATATTTATTACAACGTTTCGGCCGTTGTACGCTCCGCCCTTCTTCAGGTGGTTGGAATATCGAACTGAACCCTTTATTTCGCTCACTGGGGTAGACTGTTCTAGTTCTACGTGCCATGTTTAATGGATGTCAGTTATCAGTTATCTCCTGTTAATTTCCCTCTGAAAGTTCTCCACTGCTTTAACCGGATATTGAACTCACACTCTTTGGGTCCTGTCACTGGATCTAAGTAACGTCTTTATCCAATGTACCATGTGTCCTTGAGGACATCTGAGTATGAATTTCTGGGTATTATAAACCTAATGTCTTCAGCAACAAATTTTTTACCAGTGCTCATATTGCAATTTTTGCTGTTATCATTGCATGTTTTTACCAGAGTTCATATTGCAACTTTTGTTGTTATTATCGCTTTTCTCTGGCACTCCTTATTACTGGTTCCCATATTGTATTCATTTCTATGCTTGGTCGGCTCAGGAGATTTTTTGTGGCTTAGCATAACAGGAGATAATTGACATCCATTAAACATGTCATGTGGAACTAGAACAGTCTACCCCAGTGAGCGAAATAAAGGGTTCAGTTCGACATTTCAACCACCTGAAGAAGGCCGGAGCGTACAACGGCCGAAACTTTGTAATAAATATGGCGACAAAGATGAGGACAATAGTCCGAATAATGTAAATAATGTACATAATACCTCATCTCAGAAATAAATACAGATATTTGGTCATTTGTTCAGATTTTGGGAAGCGTGTATAGTAGAAGATCTTTCATCACCTCCTCATAC
Source organism: Acanthosepion esculentum (assembly GCA_964036315.1). Taxonomy (NCBI): domain Eukaryota; kingdom Metazoa; phylum Mollusca; class Cephalopoda; order Sepiida; family Sepiidae; genus Acanthosepion; species Acanthosepion esculentum. Next base: position 43,290,757 of record OZ038488.1, read on the forward strand.
ACAGCCAACGGTAAGAATACATTTGATTCGCATATTGGAATGTACTTCATTTTTAAAACATGATGTCATTTATTGTAAAGCGATATAGGTAAGTCATTCGTAGGTTCAATCTCCAGTGGATTCTCCAAAATTGTAGCCAGGTGGCAGGTTTTGTTCGCTAAATTAATATTTAAAAGATTAACTACGAATATTGTTTAAAGATTAGCCCATTAATTCACATTAATTCCTTTTGGGGACGCTGAGGATTAGTGGGTTGCAGATATAAACCTATTTTTAATCCCCCTCTAAGTGTCATCCCCCCTCAGGGCTTAAACGATCAGGACTTTCTACAGATTACTTTTCTTTTTGTTATCTATGAACTGTCATTTACTATTGGGAAAGATAGGGGAATTATTTCCTGTTGCCTTCTCATTGACAGTTTTCCTTTTTTATACTGGCTATTTAACCCATAACTTGGAGAGAAGCGACATTAATTATGTAAAAGACACGTGGCACAGTGGATAAAGGCGTCAGTTAGATCCGGTGACAGGACCCAAAGAGTGTGAGTTCAATACCTGGTTAAGGCAGTGGAGAACTTTCAGAGAGGGAATTAACAGGCGATAACTGATAACTGACATCCAGCACACATGGCACGTGGAACTAGAACAGTCTACCCCAGTAAGAGAAATAAAGGGTTCACTTCGACATTCAGTTTTATCAACCACCTAAAGAAGGCCGGAGCGTACAACGGCCGAAACGTTGTGATAAACATGGCGACAAAGATGAGGACAATAATCCGAATAATGTGAATAGTGAACTACGAATATTGTTTAAAGATTACTCGCCGCAATTAGTAGGTCTATAAAAATTCAGTATTTAGTAGGTGTGTGACAGTAGCGTAACAGATATAGACTCGGAGAGGGAAATTGGCAGGGAAAACCTGACTTTGTTGCGGGAAATGTATGAATATGTTCCTTGTATATTACTTTTTAATCCAGTTATGGGTTAAATAGTAATGCATTGTTTCAATAACGGCGAATGTTACATTGTTTTAACAATGAGATCCAATAAAAGAAGTCTTGAAACAATTTACTGAGAGTCAATAAAGCAAAGATAAAGAATTCAGAACTAAAATAGAGGCGAATGAGCCGTCCAATTAATCCATTCCCTTCATATCTTTTAGACGTTCAGTGCTATGATTCATAAATTACTCTTGGTTTTATACAAATAACTTTTTCTTCAATATCTTTTCATGATAACAATTTTATGTGTTTAATATAACAGTTAAATGCAAAATAGACAAAGGTATCTAAGTATATCACATGAAAGGCTTGACTGCAATCTAAGAAATATAGGAGTAAAGGAATTGATTAATTAAACGATTCATTTTGCTCGGGAAGTAATTTTGCTTAAATAAAGATAACATTTTATATGCATATAATATTAAAAGGATTAAGGGAAATATTGATAAATTTACTTTCTTAAGTTGATTTACCTCCCTTCTCGCTACACATGGGACAGGAAATATATAAGTAAATACACATTGATAATTATTATATGGTTTGATTTGATGATAATTAATAACAGTATTTTACTTTAATTTTTTATAATTAATAACGGATTTTTATTTCCCCAATTAATAGCAATTATTTACTTGAACTTCTGCAATTAATAACGGACCTATATTTTAATTTTTATAATTTATTATGGAATTTTACTTAAATTTATATAATTAATACTGAATGTTTAACTTAATTTTTATAATTACTGACGGAATTTTAAATGATGAAATATCTTGAGAGGAAAACGATGAAATGATGAAATGTCTTGAAAGGAAAAGTTGAAATGTCTTGAAAGAGAAAAGATGAAATGACTTGAAACGAAATTGATGATCTGATGAAATGTCTTGAAAGAAGAAAGATAAAATGTCTTGAAAGGAAAACGAAGAAATACCTTAAAATGAAAATGATGAAACGATGAAATGTCCTGAAAGGAAATGAAAAGTTTTCAAAGGAAAATGATGAAATGCAAGGAAAATAATGAATTGTCTTGAAAAGAAAATGATAAAGTGTCATGAAAGGAAAATGATAAAATGCTGAAATGTCTTGAATATGATGAACTGTCTTGAAACGAAAATGATGAAATGATGAATTCTCTTGAAAGGAAATGATGAAATGTCTTGGAAGGAAAAATATGAAATGTCGTGAAAGGTAAATGCTGAAATGGTGAAATGTTTAGAAAGGAAAATGCTGAAATGTCTTAAAAGGAAAATGATGAAATGTCTCGAAATGAAAATGGGGAAATGTATTGAAAGGAAAATGATGAAATGATGAAATATCTTGAATGGAAATTATGAAATGTCTTGGAAGAAGAAAGATGAAATGTTTTGAAAGGAAAATGATATCTTGAAAGGGAAATGATGAAAAGTCTTGAAAGTGCTACACCTTACAACGGAGTTAATGTGAGTTATGGTTATTTCTAAGCGTTGCTTAAATGTTGCACAATCCCAAGGGTGTGAAACAGCCATTGACGATCGATCACACTATTCACTCGTAATTGATCTAGCGGGACAAGCTTGCTAATGATTGCAGCACGTCGTTGTGATGTAGGGACATTATTTTTATAAATAAATAAAAATAAAATATAAAATAATAATGAAAATTATAAATAAAACGATAATATTTAAATTCTTTTCAAAATAAATTAAATAAAAAATAATACGGACATTCAAACTCCTCCCCGCGAATCTTGGTACGGACAACACATGTCCATCTTCTCTTCATGATATGGCGTGTAATAATACGGAGTGACTTCTCCCTTTTATCACATGTACCATGAAACAATTGTAACCTAAATAATACACTCACCAATACACACAAAAATATAAATTGTATGAAATTAACCTACATTTCACTATGACTTTATTGTTATCTCTGTATGTTTTATTTCTGCGACGTATGTTTTTTTATCTTTGTGAACACGAGGCTAATTTTTGCTGTTATGATGTGACTGACCCTCTCGCCAAAATGTTAAGTAAGATTTTCTCAGCGTCGCTTAGATGCGGCACAAGGCCAAAGGTGTGGAGCAGTCAATGAAAAATATTTCAGATAGCAAAGTGCTACGTTAACGTTTCATAAGTACTAGGAATTTTTATACTTGTCAGACATTGCCAATTATATTTTTATTTACCCGACATCTCCACCAAGACTGGATGTGACACAAGGTCGTTTTAACGTGGGAAGCTCCATACACATATGCATATGGACCGAGGACAAAAACTGATTTTTACTCAGCCTACGCAACCATTGTCACGCTGGCATCGGTATTATACCGAGCTGACCTGATTAGTGTAATGAGGGAGGTGCTACCGCAGGGTTGGAATCCCCGGAGATAAGGCCACTTCTCTCATCAAAAATGAAGAGAATCATAGCTCCACTTACAGCACGGTTCAGTAAACGCTCACTGGCTAATGGTTAACTCTTGTGTTAACTTTAGTTCTGATCTTTTCAAACAATATGTCTCCGTTTGACATTTTAAGACTTAGTCTTGAATTAATTTATTCATTTTGGTTTTAAATTTGAAGTTCGTAAAATTTCGTTTGAAAATAATTGATATGCTTAGTGAATTTCTTTTTGTTTGTTTTACAGTTTATAAACACTATTTGGGGTCCATTGATACATCTGGAATAAACAAAGGTACCTCGACATGGTGCAATGGTTAGGAAGCATGTCTTGCTAGATCATTTACGACCTAGTGAGTTCGATCCTTATTGGGTGTCCCATACTTATGGCCTTGTGCCACATCTAAGCTGCGTTTAGAAAATCACTTTGTGCACCTTGAGGTGGTGTAATGTTTAACAAGCGTGTATCGCTATAACAATTACGACTGAGTAGTGAGTTACACTCTCACTGGGTGCTCCATTCTTATGGCCTTGTGCCACATCTAAGCTACGCTCGGAAAGTTACTATAACTATGGAAACAAATAGTCAGTTTTTAAATATCATTTTTTAATACCCAAATTCTTTCAGTACAAGTCTCGAGTGCTACTCAGTGTAGAGGATTACTGTTAAAATAGTTATGATTTCTGAACTAATGCAACAAAAAAAAAATGGTAATCATCTGAAGAATCATTTTTTTCAATCAATTCATCAAGGCGATAATTCCACTAAGACACAAGTGGATACTGGGAGTGAAAGAGAATGAGAAGACTTTAGAAGGAATTGGAAACCCAATCCTAAACAGGAAATAAGGGATAAATCTTTACTCCAGTTCAAAAGTATGGAGGGTGTGTAAACCGGGCGATAGACGAACCTATCTACTCCAATTTCGCCATGAAAATAGTAATAGAGTAGCAACAGGCTTTGAATCGTGGCTTCGGTGATAAAGAAATTGCAGAATTTAAAATGTTATCCTCTCCAGCCGCAAGAATGCCTAAAAGATTTTGAATTCTATCAAGGTTGGAAAATGAGGATTGAACTGTTCCAGTCTGGATGTGGCCAAGATATCAAGTTATAAAAGTAAAAATAGTAAAAATGGCGGAAAAGATGTCTGCTTGGAACAGTTCGAAAGCAGAGGAAATCAGGACGATTCGACTCCGTGGACGTAGTAAAGTGTGTCAATGCCTGGAATGGTAGAACGAAAGAACTGACATTATCGGAACATATGCCATGGTAATAGCCATAGTGTAGCGAGGGGGTTGCAACGTTTCGTCTCTGAAAAAGGGGAATGTTTGACACTTCTTGCCTCACACAGAAACAAATCTTTTGAAATAAGATAATCACTGCGGATGAAAAATGGATTTATTACGATAAAAATCTGTCAAACAACGGTCAGCATCTCAACCTAAATTAAAAAAAATAATACTAGGTGGAATAGTTCTTTTCTGCGTTTGTTGGGATTTACAAGGGATTCCTTATCACGAATTCTGTGAATCGGGGTAAATTTCTACTGTTATCTCCTAATCTGAGCAACTGGCTCGTTTGAAAAATGCATTTTATATATAAAAAAAACTTTTATCTGGGATAAAAGCATTCGGCAATTTTGCTGTATAACAGTGCCCATTCACAGATTGTAAATGCAATGCAGCAAACGAACACAGAGCTGAGTTGTTCCTCTTCACGGGGAATGTTCTTCTGACCATTCATCTTTAAACCCAGCACGTTTTGCTCTATTTGTCGGGACAAGGTTTAAAAAATTTCAAGAAAGTGAAAAAAATCTCGAATAATTTACTAAATTAAAATAGAATTTTTTTTTATACCGGAATACACATGTTAGTTGAAATATGGTGTAAGGTAGGGAAATGATTTGACGCTATGAATTTATATGACTACTAAGCTTAGTCATAAAAATGCCTGAAACGCTCGCATCGATCGTTTAAGAAAAATCTTTATATACAGGCTGTCCATAACGTCCGTGTGCACTTTAAAAAATTTATAACTTTATTTGTATTTGCGATAGAAATAATCTGTAAAAAATGTTATAAAGTTTAATGTACCTAGTTTTAAGTATAGCTAAAATAACTAATGCGATTTCAGGCATTACTGTAAATCAGTTGGCAAATGTTTTCCGTGAACTACAAAATCGTATTACCCTTTGTATTGTTAATGATGGAGGACATGTGGAAACTTAAATAAAATTTCAATAAACCTTAAAAAATATAAATTTACTTCTTTCTAGTACTTTTTACAAATTATTTCTATCGCAAATACAAATAAAGTTATAATTTTTTTAAAGTGCACACGAACTTTATGGACACCCTGTATTTTTCTGTTTAATCTATTTGACATATTCATAAATCTCTTCGCAAAAGTCAGTTTTTATTTTTATTAATGAACAAAACAAACCAAGATATTCATTTTATTTCACATAATACTAAAATCCGAATGAGCATTTGAAATAGAAAAAGTTGCCTTCCAAAAGGTAAGCAAAGTATTAAGAAAGAGAAAAAAGTTCGTTAGAAACAAAGAAAAGAATGCTGAACTGTTATGTAATATCAGACATCCTATATGGCAGCAAAATACAGCCTCCTCACAGATGAAGAAGAGACTTGAAGCAACAGAAATGTAATTCAACACAAAGATGCTGAGACTACTGTAGGCTGAACATGTGATTAACGAGAGTTTTAAGACAAAATGGAAACAAAAGGGACACTTATACTCTTAATCAGATAGCTGAAATTTCTGGGGGGCATAATAAGGAAAGATGACTTGGAGAATTTAACACTCACAGGATATTGTGAAGGCAAGACGAACAGAGGAAAACGGCGGGCAGCGTTGCTAAAAAACTTGTGTAAATTGTTAGCATAACAGGTATTAGGAGAGATAGCAAGAAGATTAAACCTTGCTATGCGCTGGCCAAAAATGGAAGTTGTGTAAAGTCATGATCGCCCACGTCCTTAAGTGATACGTCACATAGAAAATTGATTGATTTGTCTCTCTAACGGCATATCAACTCCTTATGGGTCATTTAATACCGGAATTTAATTTTCTTGAGAGCTTAATTTTACTATAAATATGTATTGCTGGTCATTCTTTTTCAATTTATAAATGTATTGTTTGTAATTTTAGTATAAAAATGTATTTTTATACTTTCGTAGTGTTTTGTTTTTGTTTAGGGGTTCACTATTGACCATATCTAGACCTCTGATAGGTGCTAGTACCTCGGATCAGGGTGAACCTGGGAACAACAGCAATTAAGACGTCATACCCAGTGACATTTTCAATGTCATAACGCTAAGTACACAGATATAAGCTCTTTTGTAAACAAGTTAGAGTCTTTTTCTTATCTTTACACATACAAATAAATGCGTGGGTTGTTCGAATAAGTTCTTAATAAAATCTGATATTTGGTCATTTGTTTAGATTTTGGCAAGTTGGTTGGACTGAGAGTATTTTTAGACCAATTTAGTTAATTTAACGATATATCCATCCTCTTTGGGTTATTTAATGTCGTGTCGAATATAAAGTCTTATATGATACAAATTCATAACGAACTAATAGATAAGTAGTCATAGATTTCGGTTTACACTTGAGTCAAAAAAGTAAGCGATGGTTCGATCGACAATTGACCCTCCCAACAACACTTGACTGGAGTCAAGATGCCAGGTTAGGACCTATCACATTGCATGTCCGTCTTTGGATTTTGTCCAGAACCTCGAGATGAACAGACCATATATGGCAACAGTATTCAATGCAAAGATGAATGGTAGATTTGTAGATTTGAAGTTTGGACTCAGACGAGAAAAACCTTCTGGTGCGACACAGAGAACCAACTTTTCTTGCAGCAGATGAAGCTGTTGATTCAATGTCGTTGTTCCAGTCAGTGGAAAACGTGAGACCGAGTAGGCGAAGAGAGACACTTTCGTGAAGTTGAGCATCAGCCATGCTGATAGGAGGCGGGGAGGTTGCTCTATGATGGGTAAATGAGAGCAGTTTCGTTTTGGAGGCATTAAGGTCTACAAGCCCGAGCCAACCACAGATTGGAGGCCCTTTTGAGATCAACTGCCAGCTTAATTTTGTCAACAATGCCGGATTTACTATTGAGACAGAGGTAAATGGTAGTGTCATCTGAATAGATGCCGTCTTGAGAACTGATGACGTCATTGAAGAAGATCAGAAAGAGTGTAGGACCCAGGATAGAGCCTTGGGGAACACCAGCGTTCGTATAAAAGGAATTGGATGAGACCCGTTTAGGACGACCTTCATTTCACGGTTTGACAGGAATGTTTGGATTAAATCAAAGAATCGTCCTGTAATACCGTATCCCTGAAGGTTACATAGAAGGTCGACATGCTAAACCCTATCAAAGGACCATAGCACGTGCTTAGTCGTTATTATCAAGAGCTTGTCCCTAGGCCTCATGAATGTAAACGTCCTACGAGGCTGGCATCCCGTTCCCACCCCTTCACCGTTGAAACTGTTAGATGTAGACGTCTCTTCTACTCCAATAGCTTCATGTCTCGCACATCTCGCCTGTGGAACTCCCTTCCCTATTCCTGTTTCCCTGACAAATACAATCTCCAACTATTTAAGTGTAACGTCAATCGACATCTCCAGTTGCCTTGATCTATCCACTTCCCTTCTCCACATCCTTTCACCTTTCATTCGTATCTGCTCTCGCTCCAAATCTTCTGTAACCCTCTTGCCTTGATCGATCCACTGTCTTTCTCTTTCTCCACATCCTCTCCTTTACCACTCCTATCTGCTCTTCCTCCAACCCTTCTATAACCCCTTGCGTGATAGTGACCTCCAGTCTTGCTTGGGGTGATAAGCTTAAAAAACAAAACAAAAAAAAACACGTCAGCTGTAGACCGGGCATAGCGGAAACCATATTGTTTGTCAGATCATGGGAGGTTATGTGCTTAACCACTTCGGCATTGATTAAAGTCTCGAAAACTTTGCCGAAGAGTGGTAGGAGATTGATAGGATGGTAGTTAGATGGGCCAGAAAGGTCTCCAGAGTTCTCAAAGACAGGGACAGCAGAAGAAGTGGTTCCAACAGACTAGAAAGCAAGAGTCGGAGTTGTTTCATTCTATCAGCAAATAGTAACTTTCCTTCATTACGAGCAGAGACAAAGAGACGTCTGTTGCTCCGGTACAGACGGAAGAAGTGATTCCTGTGGGCTATAGCGGCAGAACAAGCAGGTGAGAACCAAGGAGACGAGCGTGATTTAACTTGGTATTTTCTTTGTGGGGTGAAAGCCTCGATGCCGGTTTTAACCAGGAGACCCCAGGAGTACATTTTTCAACGGGGTGATTAAAAACCACATTCCAAGGGACATCCAGAATGAAATCACGGAATGAGTCTCAGCCTGCGCGTCGACAATAGAAAAATATTCTGTTAGTAGGAGGTTCTGAGCTGGAGGAGGAGTGGAAGGAGATGTATAGGCCCTACGGTATGATCAGAGTTCCGAATCCTCTGCACTGTCCTCAGATTGACACCCAAACACTTTGAAATGTTCGTATTCGAGCTTCCAGCGCGAATACCAAGCAGTACAGCATGTAGTTTCCAAATTTCTAGCGGAGTCAACTGTGTCATGGTGCTCTTTTTCTCACAGACGGCGCCCAACTGACCCTACAACTATGCAGTCGAAAAAAATCACTATTATTAATAAAGCTATAAACAGGAAAAATGGCAGAAAGGCAGTCTGATGGAAGATCTGGCACACGGAGGAAATGAAGGTGATTCGATTCCGTGGAAGTAACATGGCGGGTCATAAAAGGTCTGAAATTGTGGAATTAATGAACGTAACTCTTCGGAATATTTGCCATGGGAATAGCGATGGTGTAGCTATTTGCAACGTTGGGTCTCTGGGAAAGAGTCTAGTTTTACATTTAACAGTAAAATCATTTTGAAACATCATCATCGCTGGTTATAAAAATGAATTCATTACAAGAATGACGAATGATTAGAATCAGATAAAATCCAGAAGAACCTTCAATATCTCAACCTAAATGAAATATACCGAGTGGAAGAGTTCTTAGTTTAGTGAGACTTAAAGAGAATTTAAATATGATTCCTTATAACTAATTTTTTGAATCTGGGCAAACTATTAATATGAACTACTACTTTGAGCGATTGTCTAGTAAAAAAAAAAAAAAAAAAATGGGTAAATAAGTCTCTCGGTGATTCTGTTGAATAAAGTCACCCAACTCCAGTTTGTAAATGCAATGTAGCAAATGATCAAAGAGCCGTGATATGAAGTTCTTCCTCACGCGGCATATTCTCCAGACCCACCATATTTATACTAGTATTTATATTACCCAATTCGTCTGGTTAGAGCCTCGAAGGTTTCAAGAAGCGCCAGTATGCGAAACTCTAAATCATGCGTGTGTATTTTGGAAGATTTGTTTATCTATTTTCGCTGACATCGTCGTTGAGCGATATGTAAAGGTTGTTCTATTTTCACTGATAATTTATTACTAAATACCATTTGAGGTAGAGTTCACTGGTCATCGAAAATTGATCGATGAAAAAAAAAAACAAAAAAAATATCTTGGAATTCGACTTATATAGATAAGCAGCCCCGTGGCAGACTAAACAAGCCTTATCAAAGGCCTGTTTAGTCTGCCACAGGACCACTTTATAGGAAATTGAAATATTTTATCATCTGATAATGATTGACACTGCATTTAAATTTTTGAAAATTAAAATTCCACGGGCGATGATAACAAAAAGTATACATTGTCTCATACCACTCTTCTTGTTTATGTTTTGTAGAGTACAACTGGATGTCAAATCACCTTCACTTCGTCTGTATTCAGCACGAACAGCCTTTTTTCCCAAGAATTGTACGGATGCTTCTTTGAACACTACAACCTTAACCTCTTCAACTCAAGGGTTAATGATTATCTATTCTGCTTATCCTCATAATATTCACTTCCTACCACCTCCTCTTTCATTCTTATCACACACCTCATTCATCATAACCATTTTAACGATAACCCCATAACTGGAGCAGCTGAATGTTCACTTTTCAGCCTTAATATTTCAAAATCGCTTATGCGGTTTTGTAGGGAAGACTTATTCTCTACACTGCAATCTATTTTCCATGGATGTAAGCCTATACGGTGTTTACTCATTCCCCCACGAGAATGAGATGTGACGCAAGGTATTTTTAAAGTGGGGACCCGATCGCGTGCACTCGGGCAGGTACAAAAATTGCCCATAGCCCCTCTGCGCTGGCCTCGGTGCGAGCACCGATCCTTCCCTCTTGTACAATGGATGGGCGCGGCCTCAGGCAGTTGTTCCCCAGGGCTGGGCACCTCTCAGTATTATTTTCTCAGTTGTCCCTCTGCTCTTTGTCCCTGAGCGCACTCTGTCCAAGGACAGAGACGCAACTGAGAGATGATAAATAATGTACAAATTACATTATAGTAATTTATACGGATGTAAGCCTATATCGCAGCCCTTCGCTACTTTGTCCACATGACAAGGGCTGGCTTTATATATCTTCATGACCTTGACCTTTTCTTCATTGCGTTTCCACACACCTCTCAGTTTAATACATTAAGTTTATTTAGATTGACAATAAACCTAATGACTTTTTAGTTGTGTTGCGTACCTAGTCGGAATACACCTAGTGGAAATTTATTTTTCTTGAGATTTGAGTACTTTGGCAGGACCAGTTAATGTTTAAACCCACTTTCCATATAACCCGGCAACTTCTCGCCAAATAGCCAGGGCGCTTGGAAGGGTTATGTATTACATTTATTTTTGTTCTGCCAGCTGGATGCTAGTTGGTTTTTCCGATTCTTACTTCCAGCACTCTTGCCCTTTATTATTTCTGGCTATCTTGGACCATTACTCCTTACTCACAACAGCCCTGAACTTCCGGCTAAACCATGGTTTCTACTTCCTCTATCACTATCTCAACCTAACTCACCTGGTTGATCGGCGTGAATGGACCTGCTTACAACAGCCCTTCTGGCTACACTAAGTCCCTGCCTTCGGCTTTCCTGTCAACCTAACTCACCTGGTTTAGGAAATTGCTGTATGCATATCGTTCAGACTCAAACCATCTATTCCGTACACTTCGGTTAAAATACTACGGTAACGCCAGCACCGGACATTTAAATTCACCACTGGACCGTCCATACTACGGATGAGCGCTCCATTCTTTAGTTCCACTAGTTCAGACCTTTACATCTAGAAAGGATAGGAAAGCCCAATTAGCGTCCTGTTGGCAGACAAAAATAAATGGGAATGTAACTCAATAGATAGCCCGTCCACTTGGGTTCGACAAGAAGTTGCCGGGTTATATGGAAAGGGAGTGTAAACATTAACTGGTCCTACAAAATACTAAAAAGTCTCAAGAAAAACTGAGATATGCTACGAAATATGAAATGTATAAAATGTCCACAAAGTGTATTTCGACTCGGTTCGTAACACTAAAAGAACTAAAAAGTCATCAAGCTTATCATGAAACTAAATGAACTTAAATTGAAGGGTGTGTGGCAACGCAATGAAGACATAACATCTGCCCGTGGACGAAGTAGCGAAGGGCAAAGTCATTCACATCTAAAACTACAGCTTTTCCAAACACGATCCATCTTGCCGGAGTTACTTCCTCCTTAATTTTCTAATTGTTCACTGGGTCACGCTCTCCCTAAACTATAAATACTGGGCGATTTCTTGCCTCGTTCTCTTTTTACTTTGCATTTCAGCCGACACATTTAAAAATGTGATCTCTCGCAGAGATCTGCGTTTTTCCCACTTGTGGGAAAACGCCATCAAACATACACACACACATACACATAAGTACGAACGTTCATCAAACTACAAAGTCTTTACGTTCACGCACAAACACAAATGTTAATGTCTGTCCATTGTAAATTTTGTTGTCTAATACATATACTTGTGGTATATACAACACGGTCTTGTTCGTTCTCTTTACATTTCTCTGTGGTGGATTCAATCTCTGAGTCTACCATATTCTTGTAGTGGACCTTTTAACATTCTATCAGGAGTTATACACGTGTTCCTAATTTAACAACACGTAAAAACCCGGTCCCCTACAATCTATTATTTACACACACTATTTTTAGTATTCATAATAGAATTACGTTTTTGATTTCTGAGATGAATACTTATCTATTATTATTATTCTTATCATCATTATTTCCTTTTATTTCTGTTGTATAAACATTTCCTTCCGGGTCCCAACCAGAGACTTATGCTCAGATATGGCTTCATGACATTTTCCATTGATTATTTTTATAAAAAAAATAATACAAAACCCTAAGATCATACAAATTTTACATAGATAAAGCTCTTCGTAGTAAGCAGTGTAGAGGACCGTGTGGGTTTGAATGTTGTTGAATTAGAAAATGTGCTGTTTATTCCTGGTAGAAGAAGGTCCAACTACAAGAAAATGGCGGACTCAAATTGAGTCCAACCGAAGATGCAAAGAAGACAAACAAGACCGATATATGTATATATATATGTCAACAAATATATGGATTAAACAACAAATTTACAAGTGACAAAGACATTAACATTTGTGTGTGAACGTAAAGAGTTTGTATTTTGATGAATGTTCGTACGTACGTGTATGTGTGTTTCATGACGTTTTCCCACAAGTGGGCAAAACGCTGATCTCTACAAGAGATTACATTTTTAAATGTGTCCGCTGAAATGCAAAGTAGAAAAGAGAAAGAGGCAAGAAGTCGCCCAGTATTTATAGTGTAGGGAGAACAACACCTAGTGAATAATTAGGGAATTAAGGAGGTGCTAACTCCGACAGCACACTTATATTTATTTTTAAATATATATTTATTAAAATTTATGTATATCTTTTCATATCATATATATATTTATATTTACTTATACATATATATATATATATTATATATATATGTGTCTGTGTGTGTGTGTATCATATATATTTATTCGTATAATATTTGTTCATATTTATCCTATACATATATATTCCATATAAGTACATTTATAATTACTCATAATCATCATATATAATTCTTTAGCACCCATTTAAACACGCCCACCCAAACTTACCAGACTCCATTAGAAACATACTAGTAGAGAATACAATCATAACCTTACCAACATGTAAAAAAAAAAAAAAAATAATGGAAGATTTAATAATAAAACAGAAAACGCCAACACTCAGTAATATTAACTACGAACAAAGCCACAATGTGCTCTGTTCGGAAAATAAAACATCCCTATAACTTTACAATAGAAACATAACCCAGTTAAAAAGCAAAAATAAAACCATCCTTGATAATGGCTACAAGTATAGCCGAATTACAAAACATAAATAGATAGATAGATAGATAGATAGAGAGAGAAAGAGAAAGGACATAGGAATCAACACTGCATGGTGATTATGAATTTATGGCCTCAATTGGATTTTCAGACCATTGTAAACAGTCACTCATTCGCTATAAATATAGAATTTTTAAAACAATATTTATTAAACAATTTCTTTCTCTCTCGATAAGATAACCATATATATTTTTATATATCAAGAACAACATTGGGGAAAATGTATGGTAAAATGGAAAACGTTTACTGGTGATGCGTTTCGTCTTTCAGGACTTCATCAGCCTAAATTTGTTATGTTGGTACGATTACACATGCGCACGAACGAGGGATGCTGGGAATTTTTAACAATATAATAAGTTTAGTCCGATAAAGTCCTGAAGGACAAAAACGTGTCACAGGTAAACTTTTTACACTTTGTCATACATTTTCCCCTAATGAGTGAATATTTCAACAGAATCGAGATTTTCTTCAAGTCATTTTTATTAAAATAAGGCTATTTTCTATTGATAAGAATCATAATCCAATGGTTTAAATGTTGGCCTGAGAATATTCTCTAATAATACTCATTTCAAAATTTTGGTCAAATTTCAAAATTTGCTTGGAGATTAGCAGGACCCGAATCGCCAGAATCTATTTATAGCTTACATTTTAGCAGCTGGATTCTCAAATCTATTGCTGCTGGTTGTGAAGGGGTCTTTAATTCCGTTCAAGCTTCAGGGCCCTCAAATGTATCTAAGCCACTATATCGAAACAAAAATGTTTGCTCATGAATGCTTTCTCTCACTCTTGTTATTGAGCATTTTAATTTCAAATACTGCACGCCTTAAGAGAAATACCCAGGCTCACATTTTTTCAGAAACCCATTTTTTGTTACTTATTTATATATATATATATATATATATATATATATATATATATATATATATATATATATATATATATATATATATATATATATATATATATATATGTGTGTGTGTGTGTGTGTGTGTGTGTCATTCGCAGACAGTACTGTTTCGCTGTATCACAGTCCTCAGTGCGACTAGACATCCGAATGCTTCAAGCCAGGATCGAAACCCAACCGATTTGGTGTCAGTCAGAGCTTCTACCACTGAGCTATCTTCATTCAGTAGAGTGAAACAGCTAAACTTAGCGTATTGTTTTTTACGAATGTAAACAAATGCCAATCAACCGGAGTGCTCTATTCATCTTACTGAAGAGCTTTGCATTAACGCATGTGGCTGTTGTTCATAGAATTAACTTATCAGCAGTGCTAAATTGAAATACATTTTCAAGAGCTAAAACCTTTATCAGTCAAGTTTAGTCTCATATAATTTTTTTATGTATATACGTATATACCTAATTCTTCTTTTTCTTTATTTCTCATTATGAGTAAATCATGTTTATATGCAGTATCCCAATTACCTAATTTATTCAATTGTCTACATGTTTTCCCTGTTATCTCTTTTCATCTTTTGTTTATATTTTTATCAATCACCTTTAATTTTGTTTTTCTTCATTATAATCCTTCTATGAATGAAAAATTTTCCGTTTCCCCACCAACATTCACTTTCTTAATCAATTCTCTCTTCGCACAAAAGATCGGAAAGAATTATTCAGACGAGTGCAATTTTAAACTAGTTAAGTATTATCGGTTGTTTGTCTTCGTTCCCAAAGGTTGATAAAAGGTTTTAAGTCTAACTTCAGATAAGAAAGCTTTTGAAATGTCATTGACGCTTTTCGCTAATGGCTGGATAAGTATTACTCTGTACACTTTATATTTTTTAAAAAGGCGGGTGAAAAAAGAAAAGAAAAGCTCCATAATTTCAGTATTTGATTAAGTTTCATCGGCTTCACAGCAGTCGACATATTGAAGGAAGACTGTGTCGAAAAGAAATGGATCAAAATTCTTTCTATTATTAGCTTGTCATGGAAAAAATATCCGGCCTAACTTAATGCAGTGTTAACATCTGATCAGACAAGTTATATAAAAGCGCGAATGAATGAGCAGACGAGACCCTGAAGTGATTTTCTTCTTCATCCATTATTACTCTTTAATCTGAGATAAACGGTCCTGGTCACGCGACGACACCTGTACACGGAGGGATATGTGTTTAGGCTTAATACTCTGCATTTATAACTACATACACCCACACAACCCCCAACACGCATTCTAATATATATATATATATGTGTGTGTGCGTGTGTTTTTGAGAGAGAGACAGTAATCGCCACTTGAGAAATAGTCCGTGCCTGTCTCCCGCTATATACAAAACTTTTGTTCCTATATTTAAATTTCTTGTATGTCCTTGTCTGAGTGAACACTTGACAGTACATATGTAAATGTGTATTATGACTTGCCCTCTTAGTCTTATGTGACTCACAATGCGGATGCTGGTCAAAACCGTAGTGCGTGGAGGAGAGGGCTGACGTCTTAAACCATTTGACAGATTTTTGATGGAACTGAAAGAAACGAATTCATTTTTTGTGCTGAAAAAGAAAGGATAAAAAAAAAATCAGATTTCGAAACATCCAGCCGTGTTTTTACTGAGATCGCCCCTCTGTGAGGAGCACACAATTTATTTAAACAGAGAAAAACAAATACAATTCACTAAGGAAAAAAAGGTGAAGTTGTTGACTAAATTGCAGGCTGTAGTTTAAATGACGTAAATGAGCATTTAAACAAATCGAGGGATTAACGCTACTGATAACAAATAAATATATAACAATGAGAAAAGAAGATTTATTTACTCAATATAGAACAAATCGTGAATTAACCTTCTTTCATCAATATTAAAGACAAAAAAGCGGTTATCAGACAAAAAGAGGAAATAACCATTATTGTTTACTTACATAATTTAATTTTTAGGTAAAAAGAAAAAAAAAATCATATGTGATCTAAAGAGAATCCACATTGCATACAGCTAAATATCTGTAGTCATTTGTTGTTTTTTTTTTTCTTTTTTTCTAATATCTTAAGCAGGATAAAACATCAAGTATTGGTTTTAAATTTCAGGATCTCTTTAGTTTAGCTGCTTTAGCACGTTGACATTATGAGTGAGAGTTGTTAATATTTATTTTGCCAACTTGAATGAGAAACAATTTCAGTTTACTTACCGCTTCTTTTCACTCGCCGATGTTGTTTGCAGAAAAATGACCGAAAAACCGACCTAAAAACTCTAAGCATTACGTAAGGATAAATATTAAAGGTTCATTATGGATCTAAGGAAGGTTCACGCCGTCGTCGTCGTCGTTGGTATTTACCTGGGTGTTGTACTTGTCTTTGCGTCAGTCGAGTCTCAAGAGGTAAGGAAGGTTATTTCATTTCTGCTCGCGCAGATTCCAGTAGTGTTTCTTTATCGTTTTTATATGCTTAAAATAAAATGATTTATTTATATTTTATTTATATACGTAATCTCTTAAAATTATTACCAACTCTACAGAGCTATTTGAATGTTGATATGTTTCATCAATATAGGTGCAATTCATGAGAATAAACAGGCTTTTCATACAAGGGATATTTGAATATACTCATACACGCACACACACATATATATATAAATACACACATATATATGCAGAGAGAGAGAGAGAGAGAGAGAGAGATAAACAAATACATTTTACACAGACACACACAATGTATACGTATATATACTATGTGTATAGTGTGTTTGATTCTTTCGCTGTGTATATATGTGTGTGTGTATGCGTGTATATATATATATATAGAGAGAGAGAGAGAGAGAGACACACACACACAAAACATATTTATAATGTATATACACAGATAAAGAGAGAAAGAGACAGACAAATATATTTTACATAGCCACATTATGTATGTATGTATATATATATATATATATATATATATATATATATATGAAAGCGAGAGAGAAAGAGAAAGACAAAACACATATATCATATACACAGAGTATAGTCACAGTGTGCATAGAAAATCGTATATATATATATATATATATATATATATATATATATATAGTGGTGAGAGAAAAAAAAGGAGAGAAAGGGGGCCAGACGTACATTATACATGCAGTCTGTGTGTATGGTCTGTGATGTTTGTCATATAATCTGATGATCGCTTAAGGCAAGAAATTGCTCCGAGGAGCTGCTTTCGCTTGTCCCTAGGCCTCATGAATTTAAACGTCCTACGATTGCATTCCGTTCCCACCCCTTCACCGTTGAAACTGTTAGATGTAGACGTCTCTTCTACTCCAATAGCTTCATGTCTCGCACATCTCGCCTGTGGAACTCCCTTCCCTATTACTGTTTCCCTGACAAATGCAATCTCCAACGGTTTAAGTGTAGCGTCAATCGACATCTCCAGTTGCCTTGATCTATCCACTTCCCTTCTCCACATCCTTTCACCTTTCATTCCTATCTGCTCTCGCTCCAAATCTTCTGTAACCCCCTTGCCTTGATCGACCCACTGTCTTTCTCTTTCTCCACATCCTCTCCTTTACTACTCCTATCTGCTCTTCCTCCAATCCTTCTATAACCCCTTGCGTGATAGTGGCCTCCAGCCTTGATTGGGGTGATACACTTAAAAAAAAAAAAAATTGAGTCCCCATGCAGTGTTGAATTCTATGTACACACCGTCAATAGCAACAAACGCTTTATCACAGTTATCGAATACTCTTTCAATACAAATACGGCTACATTTTTAAGTGTATATATATATATATATATATATATACATATATACATGTGTGTGTGTGTGTGTGCGCGCGTGCGCGTATATCCATTCCAATAATAAACAACATACAATGAAATTTACATTTTCCATAACCCAGACTAGGAAATTCAATAAGAAAAAGAACTGAAATCAAAGTAGGAATATCTTGGTATATTGTTGATATCGGAGTGATTGATTGCTGCAGGGTCCGTCAACGAAACTTTGGAGACGGGATTCTGAAGGTAGCGTCAATCCGCTATGTGACAAACTTTATTTTTGTATACAGTGTCCAATGGATAAATTGTCGTCTAAATTACGCAAAAATGAAAATAACACTGACATCTCATTTTAGCAGATATTAAGGGAGTGCAATGCAAGCAAGTAAAAGTCATCTACTTTGGTTGGCTTGAGACAACTAGTCATCGATCTGCAAGAAATGTTTAAGGCAAGGGTTGATTTTCTACTCTCCACAATACTAAGGACATAAACACAAAAAAACATACGATCAAGGAACCTCCGGAAAATGACTAATGAATTGGCTGACAGCACTTTGGGACAATAATAAATATGAACAATTTCTAAACTCAGTCATCCAAAAATTTAAAAGCTGTAAATTTAAAACCGTATAAATAAATAACTTATACAATTTTCCTTGTCAGTCGATGGCTACTGAAATAACACTGACATCTCTTTTTAAATATATATTTATATATTTACCAAAAATATCACAAAAATATTATTATTACACAAAGATAGGTGGCTAGATGTAAGTGGTGATATCAATCTGTTATGTGCCACGCGTGATTCAGGCTTTGGCGATCATGTAACTTTCGATACATGACTGACGAGGCTGATTTTTTCCCGCAGTAGGTAAGGGGTGATATGGTTGCAGAAATTGCCTGACAACCATGACTGGGCTCTTCTGCTTGTGTGACATGGTGCACTACTGCCAGACATAGAGTCTTCCAGCAGCCACCCTCTTGACCCAGGGCAGCACTACCTCCTCAAGGCACTTGATGTAGGCCTGTGTGTTGGGTCTGAGGCCTCATCAACAGATTCAAGAGTTCTTTTCTCATCAGAATGATTAGAGTGAGTTTTCTGAGCTACCCTACCTGTGTGGGGGAGAGGGAGAGAGAGAGAGAGAGAATGACTAATAGTGGGTAAGTGAGCGTCGCTAAGAAGTTTTTGTTTTCTATTTTAGAAAACAAAAACTTCTTAGCGACGCGTTTCTTTATGTCATTCACTTCCCAACGTTCATTTCTTCCACATTCCAATTCCACTCAAATGTCCCTTGTCCAAGAACTGCCATTTCGTAGTAAAACTCCCGTGTGGGTGCTTCCCTGAACAGTACAATGAAAACCCTTTGAAATCAATGATCAATCATTATCTATCCTCCTTATCCTCACAATTTTCATTTCCTAACACTTCCGTTTACGTTCATATTCAGTAGTCATCTTCTTTGAGTGTCTCTTGAGCATTATATTAAACGAACTTCTGTATAAAAGATAGCTATTTGCTGTTTTCTCACGTTTATTACACTCTGACTATTTTCCTCATCTTTGCTGTTATTATTCCAAGCCTTTAGGGATACCTCGTCTTGATTTTTAATAATGCTCATTTATTACTCACCCGGTTTTTATAGCCCTAGACGTGGACAGCGGGACAAGAACAAAATACCCCCACCCTATAGATTAAATAAAGTGTTCAGCTCAAAATTTCCTGAATGTTAACTGGATTGATAAGCACCTGATAAAATCCAAAAGACACAATGGCTGAAACGTTGTGATAATAACAACAAAGATGAAGACAATAGTTACAGTGTAAATAATGATAACTCATCATCCCAGAAATTTAGGCAGAAGGCGATCAAGGGATAATAACAACAAAGATGAGGATATTAATCTAAATGTAAATAATGATAACTCCTCATCCCAGAAATTCACTCACAAAATATTCCTTAGCTGTTTACGTGTGTGTGTGTGTGTGTGTGTATGCAGGGCAGGTACATACTACCCCCGACCCTTCCCCTGCCCGTTGGTGCCAAGCCTGATGTGAAGCCCTGGGCAGTGCTTTGGGACCCATTGCTATCCTATCAACATTTGCCTTTTTCTAGTTAAATCTACAAATTAAACTAAGTACAACTGTTGGGGTGGGGGGTGCGTTTGTCCAAATCCGTGAAATTCTTTGCTTATGCTAAGTCTAAAAAAAAAAACACTATATCAAATTCACTATTTTTTATCTATAATGTTAAGTGTGGTAAAATTATTCAATTTTTTAACAAGAAAAATCTCGAGTTGATGTTAAAAAATTGCGGCAAAGCATTCTTGATTTATTTAAGATGGAATGATCTAGAGAATGACATGTCTCTAATTTGTATTCAGATAAAACATCTTATTTATTTTCAATTTTTCTAGTTGAATTGTTCACCTATATTGCATATGTTTCATTATGGTACATAATTAGGTTACAATAAAATTTGTATTTTATATTAATATAGCCTCATGAAAATTGTGATGTAGTAGAATGGTGGCATATCACAGATCCAGAGGGGGTATCATAAAGTCAGTGGGGTGGAGCACGAGACCCTTGCACTGAACCTGTGTGTGTCTGTGTAGTTCAAAGGTCACAGCCAGAATACCAAATTAAATCCATGAGTAGGTGATGCAATATGATTAAAATACAATGTACTTTGAAAAGTGTTCCAGATCAAGAAAAAAAGACATGCTAGTTTACAATTTTAAGTTCATTGCATAAAAATGAAATCTTAATACAATTGTTATAATAATGGCAATTATTTATCAGTTGTTTGTATTATGATTAAAATAATGAACAAATGTGACAAAGAGTATTTAACTACACAATGAAACAATAAGAATAATGAAATAAATAATCTTAAACGAGATTACGTTACTGTTGACCAAAGTAACCACACTAAGCGATACCAAAGTTTACTACTAGATTGGTAATTAGGTCTCATCATTTTACAGTTGAAATTGTTAACCATAACCGTAAGCCCTTTTCTAATAGCTTCTTCTCTCGCACTTCTTGCTTGTGGAACTCTCTCTTGGCTTCTTTCCTACCTACCTATGGATGTGTGAGTAGTACAATTGATAGCGGAATGAGAAAATTGAGAGCCGAGTTTGAATTCCAGTCGTGCAAATAGCCTTGGGAAAGGTATGAATTAATCTCTCCCCCGCCAGCTATGGGTTGAATAATAGGACTTGTATCTGGAAAAATCATTATCTCCACAAAATTGTTAATGCAATATTCTCTCGTAAAAATAAAATAATTATTTTTACAATTCAAAAAATATGTTTCGGCTTTAAATAACCCACAAAGGGGTGATAAACCGTAAAAACACATCAACAGATCCTGTCAACTACAAACTGCAATACATTTAAATGCAACGTTAATCTGTATTTTGTTCTTTTATTTTCTTTTCTTCCTAATGTTTTCTCAGTTTTTTCACTTGTTTTCAACTGTGATAATTACATCATCACCAATTTATGATTGTCCTGGGTATGACAATAAACTACATCTGGCAGCAAGGCCTCTGATTGGGAAGTGTTTGAGGAGTGTGGAATCAGCTCTTAATTGCTACTGTTCCCAGTTCCACCCTGAACCAGAGGGGTAGCCTCTGTTAGAGTCTCAGCTATGGGCAAATACTTAACTCACAGACTGGGGTCAATCAGATTAGTTTGCAAGCCATTACCTCAAGCCAAAATACCCCAGCTATTCCAAAAGTTGGGTGTTATTTTTTTAAAAACTTTTCACTCCAAGTAAGGCGATAATGTCACTAGGATGCAAGGAGTTACTATGAGTGGAAGAGAATGAGAAGACTTTAGTAAGGATAGAGAACAATAAAAGAACAGGTTTCAGGAAGACAGAAGATGGTGATTGGCATTGCATTTAAATTTCTGAAGATTGTAGGTGGTAGAGAAGCAAGAAATTGGAAGGGTAGTTCCACAGGATGGAACTTGTCCAAACCAAACCGTGAAAATTATTTGCTGTTTATGTTAAACGCTTTAAAGAAGATGCCTTTTTATCCATTCTGTTTAATATCTTGCTGAATTTAAATTATCATTCAGTGTCTTTGATTAAGTTCCCATTGCAAACTGTTTCTATATTTGATATGAGGTAAGGTCCAGGACATTTTTATGCCATCTTGGGTATGACGGTAAAATACATCTGACAACAAGGTCTCTTATCAGGAGATTAAAAGTTCTGAGGATCGTGGAACCAACTCTTAACTGCTATTATTCCCAGGTCCACCCTGACCTGGGATAGTATCACTTGTTAGGGTCTCAACTATGGGCAAATAATGACACCCACCAAAAAAACAAATCAACAATACATTTTTATAATAAAATTAGCAGTAATACATTTTTATAGTGAAATTATTAGCAATGCCTTAAAAACAATTAATAAGTATACATTATATCTACAAATTATATATCTAAATAATATATATGTTTCATCTGAAAGTATAAAATTATATACAAAATATCTGTGGTTGAAGGCATAAAATTGCGTTCAAAATATTTAGATTTCAACATTAAAACCCATAGAGGTTGATATGCCGCTAAACAAATCCAAACAAGACTGGGGTTTTCCCGTCTTAACAGAAATTCAAAATAAAAATAACAATCTAAGCCAATGTTTCTCAACCTTTTATAGTTTAGGGCATTCTTGTAGAATAACTAAATCTCTGGGGCACACCTTAAATTTTAATAAGGGATGATTAGTCATGAAATTGGAAAATAGGAAAATAAAAAAGACTCCTGAAATAAACATTTATTTTTAAGATATGTGATACAATTTTCATTTAAAGGGATTTATTAAGAATGTTTTTTTTAGAGAGGCTGATAATGACTGATTTAAATCACCCGAGGAAGGCAAAAAGGAAATAATTATCTACTCCTTCTTAATGATTAAGAAATTTAGCATCCCATTTAAAATATCAAACGACAAAGACTTGACTGAGATATGGAAGCCATAGCTTTTTAAAAATAAATATCAAAATAATTCATAAATTACTCTTCTGCTAACTTGGTTAACTGCTGTCATATATAATTTGGAGCCCCTGCTGTTCAGCTCAAGGTGCTTGACAAACTACAGAGACGGATATGCAATGTGGTTGGTCCCGGTCTGGAATCTTGTCTACAGTCGCTCTCTCACAGATGTGTCCTCACTTCCCTCTGTCTTTTCTACAAGTACTTTCACAGTAGCTGCTCCGACGAGCTGTTTTCCAAACTGCATGAATTTAAATATGTCACTAGGTTGGCATCTCGGTCCCACCCGTTTACTGTCAAAAAGGTTAAGTGTAGCCATCTCTTCTACTCTAATAGCTTCACGTCTCGCACTTCCTGTCTGTGGAACTCCCTCCTCTTACTTGCTTCCCTGACAGTTATAGTCTTCAAATATTCAAATGTAATGTCAATCGACATCTTCTGATGCCTTGATCTAATTCCCCATCCTTCTCTTTATCCTTTCCTCAATCACATTTCTTTACTCTTGCTCCCACACTCTGTAACCCCTTGCATGCTACTGGCACTCCCACTTTGCTAGGGGTGAAATGTTTAAAAAGAAAAAAACATTAACTCCATTTTGCAGAAAACAGCAAGTAGAGTGATTATATTAAATCAATTGCAAGGTCTGCTGCTAACAAGGTCAGTTCACTGTTTCTTTGGCAGACCATTTTTCATGTCAGAATCCATCTTGCACATTTATAAATCTAACAATCGTCTGTGCATTGAATATTTCTGCCATATATGGTCTGGTGCTTCTACTATATATATCAAGATTCATGACAAAATCCAAAGAAGGGTCTGTAATCTTATTGGTCCTGACACAGCATCTTGGACAATTTCCCACCGTTGCAACATAGTTTCTCTCAATTTCTTTTCAATAAATAATTATCTTTATGTCTACAAATATTTTAACTGGTGCTCTTACTATATATCTCAAGATTCTTGCTAAAATCTAAAGAAGGGTCTGAAATGTAATCAATCCTGACCTGGCATCTTGACTTAAGTCACTTTCATGACATGCCTTCCCTCGCTCTGTTTTATAAATATTTCGATGGCAATTGTTCGGATGAGCTTTCCTTGTTGGTTACACTGTTTGGCTTTGCTAAAAATGCATTATAGGTCACTCTTGGAGTATAGAAAAAGATAATATTCTCTTTCTCCTTTTATATCTTGTTTCCAGATATAGTTGAAAATAGATAAAGAACACTTATTCTTTCGCAGACTCACATGCGTCTGCCAATATTGTTGTGCGACAAATGTTCCAGGAGCCCATAAATAAGTAATGCAAAATGTCTATACACGTTACAGCCACAGAACTGATACCTGCAACATCTTCCTTGGTGGCTTGACTGCATAAAGTTAAGCATGCTACTAGAAATATAACCATTTTATCTTCCATTAGTATGGCTAATGCTAACCCCCAGGAGAGCAACTCATTGCACCATCTTGGTTTCACTTTTTCCACTTGCATGAAGTAGGATGATTATAGTGAATCAATTATAAGGTCTGCTGTCGGTTCACTTTTCCGTGTCAGACAATTTTTCTTGTTAGAAGCAATATTGTATATTTATAAATCTACCAATTGTCTGTGCATTGAATACTACTGCCATATCTGGTCTGGTGCTCCTGCTATATATCTCGAGATTCTTGACACAATTCAAAGAAGGGTCTGTAATCTTATCGGTCCTCACGTAGCATTTCGGCTAATTCAATTCCCGACCATCCTTATTCGGTTTCTCTCAATTTCTTTTCATCAAATATTTATCTTTATGTCTACAAATATTTTAACTGGTGCTCCTACTATATTTCTCAAGATTCTTGCCAAAATTCGAAGAAAGATCTGCAATGTAGTTGATCCATACCAGGCACCTGACTACAATCGCTTTATCACTTTTCTATATTTCCCTGGTGTTTATTCTCATGAGCTCTCATCCTTGGTACCTTGTCTGTGTAGAGGATTTTTTTTATTCTTATTCCTTTTGAAACGTCGGGGTTACCATTTGTTGATGACTGTTAGTTGTTTAGCCCTTTCAACTTATATTTGACATAAAATACCACAAAATATAAAACAACAACACAAATGGTTTTATAACAACAATAATATTTATATTTGTATAATGACATACAAGCAAAGAGGTTACTATTTTTGTTGGTGTTATGTTCCTTTGACTGAATTAAAGTTTTTAATAATGAAATATTTTTATCCGAGCTCACAAAAGTTGATTAAACTTGTCACTCAAAATGTTCACTGCTAGAGAGTTGAAAGAATTATAACGCTGAGGAAATGCAGAATAAACTTTTAGCTTTAGAAAAGTTGAATGTTCCGTAATGTTTGTCATTAAGTTTCCGTTGCTTGTAGTTGAATATTCGTAGTTTGAAATGAAGTTTGAAAAGTTTCGTATGTTTGTAATGTACTTTGGAAGATTTTGTATGTTTGTAAGGTAGTCAGAAAGATTTTGTACGTGCATATCTGTGTGCATGTATGAATATGTTTTCGTAGCGTCTGACCGCACGCGGTCAAGACAAAAATCTTTTTTTACAACTACATCTTGCAGTGAGAGAAATCAAGGAAGAGAAAGAACAAATTTGTGTCTGATATTTATAATCAATATAATCATGTGACAGGATCGAAAAAGACATTGACATATTTTGGCGGAATTATTTTTTGGTCAGGTCAAGAACTAGGTTGATGTTATTCAGTCATGATTTAAATATTAAGTGACCAATCAGAAGCTGAGGTTTTCTGGTATGTATGAAGGTGGGTAAGCTCTGTGATCCACTTTTTGTACAGATTTGTACAAAATTCAACATTGATAAGAAAGTGGTAGTAGGATGCTAAATCTGCATGAATTTAAGCATATTACTAGATTGGCAACTAGGTCTTATCATTTGACTGTTGGATTAGCTAGATGTAACCTGTGGAACTATTCTGGTTTCTTGCTTTCCTGTCACCTATAATCTTCAAAAATTTAAATACAACTTCAATAACTCTATTCTGTCTTCCTAAATTCTTTTCTTTTGGGGTCCCCTTTCTCATCACTAAAGCCTTCTTACATTCTTTCACTCCCTTGTGTCTTAATGGCATTATTGCCTTGCTTTGGGCAAAATTATTTTAAATTTTAAAAAGACTAGAAATTAAAAAATTTCCCATGTTATCATTTTGCCAGATGTTACTAATATTTTTAGCTAATGCATCCAATTTGTTATTAAGACATGCTATAACTTTTGGATTTAATTTATACAAATGGCAATTTTTTTAAAAAATTGCCTATTTATTCTATAAAATAGATACATGGCTATTATTTTGATTCACAATGGCTGGTATATTGAATTACAAGGCAAGGCATTTTATCATTACAACAGAGTAAGTAAATATGACAAATTCAAAGAAGGGTCATATAATTAGTCTTGGCTGGGTATCTTAACAAAGTTATTTTCTATTAATATCTGTCTTTTCTATAAATATTTTTATAACAATTCTTTCCTATAAATATTTTATGAGCTTTCCTTCTTGGTAACTTGGCTTCATGAATTTAAGCATATTACTAGTTTGGCAACTAGGTCTCATTGTTTTACTATTGAATTAGCTAGATGTAACCATAAGTTCTAGTGTAAAAAATTATTTTCTCACCTGTGGAACTCTTCTAGTCTCTTGCTTTCGTGTCACCTATAATCTTTCAAAATTTAAATACAAAATCAATGACTATCTTCTGTCTTCCTAAATTCCTCTCTTTTATTGTCCTTTCCTCTCACTAAAGACTTCTCATGTTCTTTCACTCTGAGTAACCCCTTGCATCTTAGAAAGAAAGACTAGAATTCCTCCTTGGTACCTTAGTTTCATGAATTTAAGCATGCTACCTGATTGGCAACTAGGTTTCATTGACTTACTGTTGAATTAACTAGAGGTAACCATAAGTTCTATTTGAATAGTTTCTTTTCTCGCACTTCTCACCTGTGAGACTCTTCTGATTTCTTACTTCCCTGACACCTACAATCTTCAAAAATTTAAATGCAATGCCAATCGCCATATTCTGTTTTTCTGCATTGTGTTCTTTTATTGTCTTTTCTTCTCACTTGTCATCTTATTCTCTTCCACTCACAATAAACCCTTGCGTCTTAGTGACATTATCACCTTGCTTGGGGTGAAATGTTTTAAAAGAAATATGTCAAAATATCTAGATAAATCTAACACAAAACTTTTATATATTACAATATGATGATGATGAGAAAAAGTAGAAAATTTTTAATCAAAGACGCATTTCACTCAAATAATGTGATAAGCTAGAGTAATTAATGGGATTGACGAGGAAACAAATTATCTTCAGAGATGCCAAAACATTCTCCTAACATAATTTTATATTTCTTCTTTTAGTTGAACTGTTGACCCCAAAGAGAACATAAGCTTTTCTCTGGTGAAATACATCTTCACTCAAAAATTTTCCACTTGCTTACTTTTAGTGACGAAGGATAATATCAATATATAAATAATTTTATTTTTGTCACTGCATCAATTTTATTTTCCTCACATGAGTAGTAGACAATTTTATCTATACAACTAAGTCTGTTGGAGCTTTTTAAATTGTTAAAAATAAAAACAAATATCTTCCAAAAACCTAACCCAAACGTAATATTAACCATTTCCCTATGAGGAAACATTCTAAATAAAACAAGACAGCAATGTATGAACAACGTGTTTTCACATTATATCAATCTGATGAGATATTCCATATTTCTGCTTATTGATATTTAAGTTTGTTCCTGTCACAAAGTAATAGCTAATTAGTAAGCATTA
>OZ038488.1:43329034-43331534 GCA_964036315.1 Acanthosepion esculentum
CTCTTGGGAAAAGTATGAATGTATATCTTCTCCCCTCAGCTATGGGTTAATTAGTAAAACTTGTACCACAAAATCATTATTATCTCAAAAAAAAAATTCTTACAATCTGAAAATATTTTCTGTCTTGTTGGCTCCGACATAACCCACTGGAGTGTCATAGTGATATTTCTGCAAGGTCCCCACAACCAAAAATCAGGAAACCTTGGAAAAAGAAACTCAGTTTAGCAGATTTTTAGATATTAAATATTTTGTAGGATGGACAATTATCCCCTGTTGTTACATAACTTGGAAAATTTTGCTTTGACACCCAGTATAATGTCAAATATGGCAACACTTCATATAAAAAAAATATGACAAACAAATATTTACTGATTTACTTATAAATTGTCTTATTTTCTTTATTCTTAGCACTATGTCACAATTACTTTTTCTACAATCATGTAAAGTTATCTTTAAGCAAAATTATATGGAAAAAATTCTTATAGTTTTTATACAGAAATTCTAGAAAAACTCTAGTCTTCACCACAGTTTTCAAATTTTACATATAAGTTTTAATACTTTTGAGGAAAGCAGGTTTATTTTATCGACTGGCAGCTTTATTTTTTGCGTTCAGCAAAATATCTCAAAGCTCCAATGCAGACTGTTGGTCCCCAGGATTTCCTCAATTTCCTCTTAGCCTCATTTTCATTTTTAGCCTCTACTTGAAATGAGGTTGGTGCAATTGGCTTATAAAGGCACAGATCCTCACCTCTGTGTCTCAAGTAACCTAAGGAGTCTTATGGTCAACTTCCTTAAGAGATGTGAGGAAAATAATTTCCTGTGTTAGAAATGACCAAATCTTTTCTGTCTTATCATTAAATCAGAGACATTTTCAAATTAATCTGAGGGAAAAAATGATGAATGATAAAAACAAGTGAATGTTTATTTAAAAACTTGTGTCCTCAATGTTTAAGCCAATGTATGACACTCTAAAATAATATTTATTTAAATTCTCTTTACTTTAGATATTCTAGTAATTCATAAAAAATCTAGTTTTCATAATACATATCACTATTTACTCAAAGTAAACTATATTAAAATGATCATTAACAATCTCATCTGGTAGTCTATAACTTTAAAAATAACTTTCATCTGCTTGTCTATTCCATCCATTATTTTATCCTTTAGATTAGACCAGTGGTTCCTAAATGGTGTGGTATGTCTCATAGGTGTGGCAGAAGAGGATAGCAGGTGAGGTGAAATGATTGAAAGACAATCAAAGATTTAGAAACAGTTTCAAAAAATTTATATGCCAAAAATAAATATGGTTTCAAAATTTAAAATATTATTATGGATTATTTATAATTGCATACTTGAGTCCCAATATAAATAGTTATAAATAATTATTGACAGATTTTATCATTGTGATATTTTTACATTATATCAAGTATTAAGAATAAAGTAACTATGTTCTGCAAATTGGAGGAGAGAGTTATCAATGATAATGTTCTGACTTCGAATCTGCAGTTATCTCCCTTTAACCCTCTTTCAGATTTTTATTTCTAAATGTACTTTTAATCACATAAAATTTGCTGAGGTGTGAGTAAATTTTTATTCTGTAAATGTGGCTTAGAGAAAAAAAAGCTACACTAAGCTTAGTAAATCGCACACTCTCCAATATACATAAATAAAAATGGCAGGCCACTTGTATATACTAGCTTGGCTAGCCAATCCATGTTGAGGATGCCTGCTTAGGCAGATTTGTGTTTGTTCAACATCCACAGAATTCATGTGTAGTTTATACTGCAACTATGCTGAGCAGACCTTAGTTACAGTTTCTGGGAGAGAGCACATTATCTAGTGTAATCAACAGTCTAAATAATGCCAGCACACTCAAACCCTCGGTCTTGATGACTTGTGACTTTGTACTAGCAAAACCATCAATGACCATCATGTTCTTGCAACATGACCATCAGACAACAAAAATCTAATTGGATTTAGATTCTTGTCGTCTGACACTCACATTCTGAAAAATTTGGAGTAGTGATCTGGACCTATCCTCTTTGCGCTATGTCATTGATTAGGACATATATATATATATATATATATGAAAGGAGTATTTAGGCAGCAATAATTCTTTTAAACAAATTTTGCTAAACAATACTGACAAAGTCTGTCCAATTTTTTATTAAGATTTTCTAACTTCCAACTAAATTGTTCTATGTCAGAAATAAAACTGTTAAACTTTTCAAAGTTCTTCTTTTCCAATCTGATTACTTTCGACAGTCACTGCAGTTGTTATTAAGTATTACATATTTATTCTGTTCACGAAACTGTGTTTGACTAATTCTGCATTCTTTTGTTAGCTGGAACCAATTTCAAATCACTTAAAGGTGACATCATTTACAATCATCACACTGAATTTTTTGCAGGATATTTTGTTTTTATACACACTTCAATATATGGAGAAAGATGCTATATATATCAAATCTGTAAGTGGAAAGGATAATCCAAGTCGGTA
>OZ038488.1:43334034-43351534 GCA_964036315.1 Acanthosepion esculentum
TGAGGTGAATGATACACAGAGAAGCATGAATATATATATTTGATATATGATATATTTATTCAGCACCAGTATCCAGGGCTAATGGATACATACAAAAAACACAGAACAATAAGTTACAAACAATTAACAAGACAACTTACAAGTAACAAAGTAGGGTCAAATGCTGTATAGAGAAACAAAATAAGATCAATCCGAATATTAATCAGCTTAGTATCAACTTATTAAGCAACTGTTGAAGTCCTTAATCATAGACTATTTAAGGCTATGAGTCAGGCCATCTGTTAGAGCGCTGAAGGGGTGGTAGCTACCTTACAGCATTTTGTGAGTCCAAATAAATAAATATCATATAAAGTATTTTTAGTATAAATAATATCATATAAATTGTTTAGTCAAAACAAATATATATCAAATTCTTTTGAAAGAATAAATAACTAAATATTTATAGCATAAACATTTTGTCTAATTAAATATCACAAAGTTTTAGTCAAAACAAAATAATCTATAGCTTTCTAAAAGAATTGCCACCTTCCAATATGTTTCACATTAAAGTTGAATTTCTTTTGCAGTAATCTGGAATTTCGTTTTGATATTAATTTTTTTCTCAGAGGGGAAAATTTAAAAAGAAATCATTCTGTTCAATTCAAGCTAAAACCTTAAAATAAAGAAGTAATTTTGTTTCCATTGAATGTCAAAATGCTTATATATAATTCTGATCATGCTGAGCTTAATCAAAAATGTTTATCTGCAAAAAAGCAATCAATTTAGTTTTTGCGATTTTATGTATTCAATTAAGATGAATTCAAACCTTAAACCTCTCATAATTTCAAAACAGCTGAACTCATACTCCAAACAATAACATAATAGTTATGAGCAGAAATACACAACCACTTTCTACTAGTTCTTATTTTATAAATATTATATTTGTCAGAATTTCAATTTATCTCGTGGTTTCTGCATACATTTTGTTGTGTTCATAAAGAAATACATAAACAAAGAATTAATTATAGTGTCATCTCCATAAAGAAATAAATAAAAATTAATTATAGTGTCATGTCAATAAAGAAATAAATAAAAATTAATTATAGTGTCATGTCCATAAAGAAAGAAATAAAAATTAATTATAGTGTCATGTCAATAAAGAAATAAATAAAAATTAATTATAGTGTCAAAAATAATTATAATAAAATCATATTGTTCATTGAATGTGTTAATACTTTCAACAAATAATAAAATTAAAGCCCCCCCCCCAATCAATGAAAAGTATTGTAAGATTACTCCACCTTGTCTGCAAGGACCAATTACTAGGTGTCATTCTATTCAAGACTACATAAATTGGTCATTAGCCCCCTTATATTTTTGTCTCCTTTTATCTTCAGTTTATTCCTCTCCTTCTCCCTATTGGGTGACAGGGATTACAGTTCTCTGGTAATTGTGGAATGTTTTTTTGTTTTGAGGGTGAGTTTCTGTAGTATGTGTACAAGAATTCCTTTTATTAATCCTGCAGTATTTTTTTGCCCAATAAAAACTGTTATCGCCGCCATGTTTAGGCTGTCAGCGGTTCCACTTAATAACACTCATTTCGTTTACTTGTGTAAATACATTTATTTCATGAACATTGGTGAAAAATATTCTGTTTAATTTTGTCAACCCTGCCCTTTACAGAGACTGTAGGGTTAGGTAGGATTTATAAGAGAAAATGTAGCATTAAGGTGTCTGTGTAAGACAGAGTTGTGTAGATGAGATGTTTTGGTTAAAGGATCAATATATGAATTATAGGGTGATTGAGACTAATTAAGTTATTGATAAGACAGGTGAGGACCAGCCTCCACACTTCCCATTTTGCCCTTGTAGTTTATTTGTCCATTTGTGCAATAAATATCTAGCCCTTCACTTTATATACTTAAAATGTTTCTCTCTCTCATAGAATGGAAAATTTGCAGAAATTAAAGTCAAATTTAGACATAGCAGATGAAACGATATAAAAAAAATACATTTTCCTAAAAATTACAGTTTAGAGATTTGGGCAACCTTTATGTCATATCTCGTTTATATTGTAAATAATATGACTGCTGCTGCTACTGATAGATGTTAATTTCACATTTAAAAGTAAATGATTGGCCAGTTGATGAAATTCCTATATGGATTATTCCATGTAAGATATTTTGAATTCATAGAGGATTTTTTCTGTAAAAGAATAAGACAAAAATAGTGAAAAAGGATTTATACCATTTTTTAAATATTAACATTATGAATAATTCCATAATGAATTAAAAAAAAAGACCCTGATGTAAAGAATTCCATTCTTAAAAGAAACTTCTTCAAACTAATTAACATTTCTAAGGATGAAACATATCACATAAGTGGTTTATTTCTCCATTTTGTCATTTAGTTTTCCATTTTTAGTCTAATATATAAATATATATAATTCCTGTCTATATTTCTGAGATATTTACACTATTTATACTGTTCGGACTGTTGTCTTCATCTTTGTCATATTCAAGAAATTTCTGCTGTTGTACGGCGTGGACACAGGGCCTAGTGCATAAAAGAGTCAGTTGAAGTAATTCAGTGACTTGACCCAAAGAGTTGTGAGTTCAATACCTGGCCATAGAGCATTGAGTTACTAAAGGGAAATAATTGAAATGAAGATATCCAAAAAAGGCATGGCACATGGAACTAGAATAATCTACCCTATGAACTAAATAAAGAGTTTGGTTTGAAATTCCAGTATATATCAACTGAAGAAGGCTGGAGCATACAACAGCTGAAATGTGAATATGACAATAAAGATGAGGACAACAATCCAAACAGTGTAAATAGTGTAAATAGTTACAATACCTAAGACATATAGACAGATCCTGAAGAAGGCCGGAGCATGCAATGGTTGAAACATGGGGAATATGGCATCAATCCAAACAGTGAAAATAGCATAGATATATATAATTCCAAATATTAATACATTTTTAATATATTTAGAAAAAAGCATTTACATTATTTAGACTCAGACTATTGTACTAATCTTTGTTTCTACTGAAATGTAGATTTAAACTGAATGGAAACAGGGCAAACAGTAACTGAACACTACTAAATTTGTTTTTAATCATTTCATCCCAAGGAAGGCAATGAAGCCACTAAGACACAAAGGGTCACTGAGAGTGAGAGAATATCAGAAGATGTTAGTGAAGTGAAAACCAATAAAAGAACAGGATTCTGAAAGACAGAAGATGGTAATTTAAATTTTTGAAGATTTTAGGTGGCAGGGAAGCGAGAAACCAGGTAAGAGTTCCACAGGTGAAAAGTGTGAGATAAGAAACTATTAAAATAGAACTTACAGTTACATCTAGTGATTTCAACAGTAAAATGATATCTAGTTGCCAATCTAGTAATACACTTAAATGAAAAAATGAGATATCCCTAGACATGGTCTGAGAAATGAGACCATTCTTCCCTCATAGATTAAAGAAAGGTTACAGTTCAAAATCTCCTGAAGGTTACTCAGATTTGTTATACCCTTTCAGAACTTCAATTCTTTAACTCAAATCGAATTGCTCACTTCAGCATCTACAGCTCATATGACAAAAACAGACCTTAACTCCATCTGGTACTGTACACCCATTTTTGGAATACCATTAAAAATAGCAAGATCATAAGACATATTTCTGACCAATCCGAAAATCACAATGTTTTCACAATAGCTGTTTCTGAGCTACTGACTGACTATAACACTGTTTCTACTGATGAAGGCAGTTCTAACCAGGTTGGCATTAGTAGCAAACTCAAGGTAGGCAAACTTAAAATGGTCACTAGCTGCAATACCAACATGCTTCCATCAATAGCAATGCTTTCAGCCAAATACTAACTCTTGACTACTACTAATTCTTTATCTCAAACAGAAGTGGTCACTTTGACATCTACAACTCGTATAACAAAAATAGATCTTAATCCTGTCTGACTTCCTTCACCCACTTTTGGGATACTGCCCCAAAAATGCCAGGTTCAAAAAAACACCTTTACTGACCAATCAGGAATAGGTCCATGTGATGTTCACCACAACCATTTCTGAGCCACTGTCTAGAATGCTAACACAGTTTCCATCCGCGGAGGCACATCAGACCCAGCTGGCATTAGCAATGGATGCCATAGCAAGCAAGCTTAACTAAGTGAGGCAGACAACATGACTGCCCAGGCTATCAGCAATGAAACCAACACACTTCCATTGACAGTGATGCCTTTGGCAAGTGACAAAAGCAGCAGCAGACACTAACTCTTGATACAATGGAATATGTCTTCCTCGAGATTATCTCACTTGTGTGTTGATTTTCTCCATGTGTCTATCTCTACTACTACTTTGTATTATACTCCTGAACGAACTCTGAGTCTCCCATGATTGATATATGATACCCTGGAATGAGTAAACGACTGAACCTTGTAAATCACTGGGATATAAAATTTTTTACTCATCTAAACCATGTCTTATCACCATTTATTTTGTCACTTCTATTTTTTTCTTGTTAATAATTAGGTTGCCATTACAGATCAACAAGCACCTGATAAAGGGCACATTGTGATAGCAACAACAACAAAGATAAGCACAAAAGTCTAGATGTAAATAATGCAGATAATAATAACTCCTCATCTCAGAAATTCAAATAGAAACTGCTTTGTGTTTATACATGATAACTAGTTAAGAAAATAAACACTAGTGCAACATTAGCAGAGGATGAAAGTTTTCTCAGTTTAACTTTGTTTAGAGGATGTTATACTCTGATTCAAATTTGATCTTTTCATGATTTACTTTACATTTTGGCTGCATGTGAATGCTAAGTATACAAAACCAAAAATAAAAAGTCATTCTCTGTGCAGGAGCTCACAAAACAAAATAAAAAAAAATGTAAAATATAATACAAAAGGAGCCAATCATAATTGTTGCTGCTATTAGTATCTTTTATAAGCCAGCCATAATTTACCGGTTATTTAATGCTAGGAAGAATAATGCTTTCCTGTACACTGAGTACTAATATTAGCATTAGTATAGCCATTGTTACACTAACACTGAATGTGAATATAGAAAGACGAGATACATGCCCAAGAAAAAAAACATGAAAAAAGATGAACCACCATTTTAGCTTCTAAGAACTCAGCTCATAATGACTGAAACAGAATTGTTGTGAATGGGCAAGCTTCAACTAATCTGCCACCAACAACAACTCATATCACTACAAGTGACCACAGTCAACTGACCCAATACGCACATCAACACCAGGCCCCATCAACTCTACCCTTCCTCCAAGTCACTTCCCTGGATCCCAAAGAGACATTCCACTCACATCCTATGTGTTTCCAATACAAAGTATTTTATATGAACAATTCTTGGCTTTTTTCCTTTTGCTACACAAGTGCTGTTTCGTTTGTTCTCTTGTACTGCCAGACATGTGTTTATAGAAAGAATAATATTTCAAACTCTTTGCCATAACTTTTAGTATGAACTTTT
Organism: Acanthosepion esculentum; assembly: GCA_964036315.1. NCBI lineage: Eukaryota > Metazoa > Mollusca > Cephalopoda > Sepiida > Sepiidae > Acanthosepion > Acanthosepion esculentum. Next base: position 43,339,526 of record OZ038488.1, read on the forward strand.
CTAAAATTAAACTCATACATCTGTGCCAGTTAATTTCAATTATAATGTTATCACTGTACAGTCTCATAAGAAGAACACAACACCAAATATCATATACATAACACTACTGATTATTCAAATCTGAATGTTGTCGATTTACTGTCAGCAAGTGGGTGTGTGGCTTTGAGGTTTTTTTATTTGGAGTACCCATGCCTGATTTTCCCCCTAGAACAGAAGTTCTACTGAGTGTTATGTGCATAACCCTGTCACTGGTCTCAGACATTATTTCTAAATTAGACTCTACCATAAGGCAAGTGAATATGTATATCAAGCTCTTGATAATAACAACAAAGCTGAAGCTGTGGCTCTCAAAATATATCGAAGGCATTTAACAGGATTTGGCACACTGGTTTTCTATGTAAGCTCCAGGTATGATATTACTGGATGATTTTTTGATTTAATTCAATTGTTCTTATCAAATCGTGAAATGAAGTTCGTTTTGAATAGGCTCACTTCCAGATCCTTTCACATGAATGCAGGTGTCCCTCAAGGCTCTATTCTGGGTCCTATGCTGTTTCTGATCTTCCTCAATGATCTTCCTGATGTCATCAGTTTCCAAGTAGGCATTTATGCAGATGACACTACTATTTGCTCCAGTCTCAATAGCAATTCTGCCAGAGCAGACAAAGTTAACTTGGCCCCTGTTCTTGAAAAAGAGCTCCAATCTGTGGCTAACTGGGGCAGGAAATGATTCGTAAATTTTAATGCCTCCAAAATTGAAACTGCTTTCATTTAACCACCATAGACAAACTTTCCTGCCCTTCATCAGTATGGATGATGCTAAACTGATGCAGAGCAACACACTGCACCTTCTTGGTATCACATTTTCAACTGACTTGAGGTGGAATGACTATATCAAATCAATAGCTGCATCTACTGCAAGGAAAGTTGTGTCACTGTGTTGTGCCAAAAGGGTATTTTCATCAGAATCCATCTTGCACATTTACATTTGTCTGGCATTGAATACAGTTGCCATATCTGGTCTGGTGCTCCTGCTACTCATTTCAAGGGTTTTGACCAAATCCAGAGACGGATCTGCAATGTAATTTATCATGACTTGGTATCTCGACTTCTGTTACTTTCTCACTGACGTGACGTGGTTTCTCTCTGTCTTTTCTACAAATATTTTCATGGCTACTGCTCTGACAAACTATTTTCCCTGGTACTCGGTCTACGCGAGTTTAAGCCTGCTACTAGATTGGCATCTAGGTCCCACACTTTTACTGTTGAATTAGTTAAATGCAACTGCCACTTTTACTCCAACAATTTCTTTTCTTGCACTTCCCACCTGTGGAACTCCCTTCCGTTTCTTTGCTTCCCTTTAAAAATTCAGCTTTTATCTTTTCATCGATCGGCCCCCCCCCCCAATCCTGTACCCAGTATTTTCTCTCACCTCCACTCTCTGTAACCCTCTGTGTACTAGTAGCATTCCCACTTTCCTTGGGGTGAAATGATTAAAAATAAAATAAAAACTTTATCACATGTTATAGGTATATTTTTTACTTGTGTTGAGCGATCAATTTACAATGAATTGACATAATGTGAACCCTGCTTTTAAAATTTAAAAAAATTATAGAATCTGAATTTCTTAAAAGTTACAAAATTGACATGAGCTGAACTCTCCTCTTAAAATTTAGAAAATTAAAAAAATTTTTTTTTATATTTGCAATTTGGAGAGTTTGATAGCAATATGGACCCCACTTCTTAAAATTAAAAAAAAATTACATAATCTGAACCCTTCTCTTAACATTTAGAAAATTAAAAAAAAAAAACAACAAAAAAAACAGTTTTTTATATTTGTAATCTGTAGAGATGTCAGAAATACATTGTTAATTTTTACATAATTTCTCCCTATTTCCATACAAGTGAATGATTGGTTCATAACTATGTAGAATTTTCCCATAGTTCTTAGTGCTGTTTCTATCACTTTTGATCATCCACAGAAACAGAACATAGGGAAGGTGTTACTTTACAGAAAGTGAGATGATGAACTCAAAATTGATGTATTATTGGTTTGTCTGTCAGAGAATATTATTATTATTGTTTTAAATCATTTCACCCCAAGCAAGGTGATACTGCTTCTAAGATTCAAGGGATTACATTCATTTTCATGCAAGATTAATGCCTTAAATCAATGCACCAAGAGTACGGTTCTAGGCACTAGTTGGGAGTGAAAGAGAATGAGAAGACTGGTGAGGAGTACGTACGATAAAATAAAATAAAATAGACATCTCCAAAGATTTGCTAAAAAGTGAGCAGACATGATGAAAAAAATGGCAAAAACTTAATAAAAACAAAATTTTATTGCCAAAATCTTTTTGTCGTTGTTATAAGGAAAAACCAAAGGACTTTTTTGATTACTAAATTATACTTTTGTACTCTTTTTTAAAACTTTCAAAATTTCGGTTAAAAATTGTTTTTTTCTTGTGTTAGTGGATAACCATGAATTAGTATGGGAAATTTTAACATCTTTTCATGATGAAAAACACATTGATTTGAAAATTCCTGCAAAAATCAAATAATGGTTGGATTTTAATGAAACTTTCAGGACATATTCACAAATGAATTACTTCAGAAATGTTTTTTTTTTGTTTTTTTTTTAGAAAATTTTGTTAAAAATATACTTTTTTTAACATTTGTTAACAACCCCACCCCCACCCATTTATTCAATTTTATCAAATTTCAAGAAATTAAATTTTGGTCCAATTAATATTTACATTAGTTAAAAACAAAACTCCTTGGAGAATTTAAACCATCAATTTTTTTGTAAAACAGACCTCTCATCTTGTTACTGAAAATCTGCTCTGGATCAGAAAATAAAAAATGAAATAAAATTATGACATTATTTAATTAGAAAAGCTTTTAATTGTTTTATGAATAAGATATGAACATTATTTAAGAAAAAAATGTTTTTTTTGATAATTCATTTTTACAGGAATTGTTTTCATTTTTTTTTTAATTTATAATTATTATAATTTATAGAGTTTTAAATCTTCTAACATTCTGTATTAATTTGTAGAGTTTAGGTGATATTATTATTAAGTAAAGACTAAATTTACTAATCATAAACGGAAAGTATTTTATAAAGAATTTTGAATTTCTTTGTGCATATAAGCATGCTGATTTATACAAATACAGATGTCAGTACATGAAATTATCAGAAAATAAAATCAGTAACTATAGTAAATTTTAAATTTATTGGTAATTTTCTAACATTTCCTCAACAAACAGCTTCACAAATAAGACTATAAAGCCAAAGTACCTAAAATTCAATGAAATATTCAATTTTTTAGAATATTTTCCTATTTTTCAAGATTAACTTATGAAAACTAATGATAATGTTGAAGGAGAGCATAGGGGGCTTTGAAGAGCAAATGACTTCTTCTCTCATTCCAGTCAAAATTGAACAGTACACAGCTGGAGAAGCACCCAAAAAAGGACCGAAAGCCTATGTTACTTTGTGGTGAGTAGGAAATAATAACTCCTTTCACACATTCCCTTCAAATTCAGAGGGCTGAGGAAGAAGGAAAGAAATTTGCAAGCCTATGCGAGATTTTTGCCTTTCATAAAAATTAATCAGTGAGCTGAGGAAGAAAAAGGAAAGAAATTTGCTAGCCTGAGTGAAATTTTTGAATCAATGAAAACCTGGCCTTCACAGAAATTCTGGTTAGCCAAGAAGAAGAACAGAAGAAAGTAGCAAGCCTACACAAAATTCTTTTTGATATAAAATGAGGAGAAAAATTAAAGAGAAGAGTGTCTGAAGTGATGTGAAAGGTTTTGTTTCAGTTCCTCACAACCAGCATTGAAGTACTTGCCAGTGTAAAATTATTCACCAATTATATTATTGGCCTTTAACAACATGCAGTACTTCAAAGAATTTTCTTTCAACAATCCAAGAAAGCTAAATATTTCAAAATGTCTCTCTCCGTCTACTTTTGAATGTATACAAACCATACATCCCTTTGGTGAGCAAGGAAATATTTACCTTGTCTTGAACATTTTTAATATTACTTTGTGCTAGATCATTTGATCTGTTATATGAACATTCCTCTTTGTGACAATTCATTAAAACTATGGACTTTAAGAATTTTGGTTTAGTTTCCTGAATGAGGTACTGACATGACTTTAAGTGTATAAATTCTTCAATAAATTCCTTATATGGTTTTGTTAAAATTATCCATGTAAAATAACCTCATCATTGCCATCCTTCATTAATCCTCTTGACGTTGGTAAATCAACCCCTTAAGCCGCACACCACTACAATTCATCAGGGCGAATTTAAAGACGCTTTCTAAATTACAACAAAGATAAATGTATCCCTGATTAATTGTGAGAGTGCATAATATCAATTATTAGAAACTCATATTTTTATTATCAATAATATCACTATAATTTTTATATGTTTTTATATATTTTTATATTGTATTTTTATTATTATTTTTATATATACCTTTATATTTTTATATATTTTTATTATCATAATATCAATTATTAGAAACCCACATTTTTATTATCAATAATATCACTATAATTTTTATATGTTTTTATATATTTTTATATTGTATTTTTATTATTATTTTTATATATACCTTTATATTTTTATATATTTTTATTATCATAATATCAATTATTAGAAACCCACATTTTTATTATCAATAATATCACTATAATTTTTATATGTTTTTATATATTTTTATATTGTATTTTTATTATTATTTTTATATATACCTTTATATTTTTATATATTTTTATTATCATAATATCAATTATTAGAAACCCACATTTTTATTATGAAATTAAATCACATAATGTCAGTTTTTATTTACTTTTACTCGATTTTAAAAATGTTTCATATCCATTGATGAATAAAATTAGAACCTGTGAAAAATTGTTTAATTTTCATCCTTTTATTGCAAATTTCCAAACCCCCCACCCCACCTTGAGGTGAACTTTGTTCATGGTGAATTTTCCATGTAGTGAGCTTACAGGATATAGATTAAGTTGTGCATTTATTTCTGTACATTGCAATAATTGTGTTAATTCAAATACCAACCCGACAAGTTCATTATACCATGACATCAGAAATCTTTCCAATTTTGTCGCCAAATAGCGAAAGGAACTGATCCAGTATGTTGCTGTGAAAAGAGAGACAAGGAAACAAAATGGATGATATTCAGTGTTTGAGCAGTGTTAGTGTTTAGCAAGTTTTGTAATCTGGTATAGGAACTTGAGATAGTGGTGTCCACAGCATTTAATGTGGATTTTTTAACTATTGTCTTTAAACCAGACCCCTCGACTTTCAAAAAGCCACAAACAGGGAGTGCCTGTGTGGATCCACATGCGTAAATTCCGACTGAATTGTTTTGAAGTTCCGGTTTGCTACATATGTTGCCATAGTCTATCCTGTCTAAAATATTCACACTGGCACCGGAATCAATTATAAACTTAGTCAGCGTGCCATTTATGGGAACTATCACTATTGGAGCTTTTATTATGGTTGCTGGTGTGTCTCGGGTCAAAAAGGCTTACCTCATCACTAGGAGGATAAGACACTCCCCTATCTTCACCTCTCCCTCTCAGAGAAATGTTTAAGGAAATTTGTCTTACCTTCTTTATTTTGAATGACCAACCGACAAACTCTCATAAAATGATTCAGCTTGTGGCATTTATGTTGTTTTTCTTTAGCAGTTCAAGAAGTTGTGGCAGAGCTGGTACATACTATCTCACCCATTGACCATGGGGAAGCCTAATTGGGGGCCCCGGGCATTTTCCTGCTGACTCTTGCTACCTTACTAACTTTTACTTTTTTCTACCTACATTTATATATGTTACAAATTAAACGAAGCAAAACTGACTATTAAAGGATGAAAAAGTTTTGTAGATTTTGAAATCATTTTGTTTTTTGTTTTGTTTTGTTTTTTTATCCAAATCAATGAATTTGTTTTGCTCATGCTAAGTCTCAAAAAACACGGAATAAAATTCACTATTTTTTTACATAATGTTGATATGGAAGATTATTCAAACTTTTTAAAAAGAAAAATCTCAAGTTGGTGTTAAAAATTGCTGCAAAACATTAATTTATTCAAGATGGAATGATCTAATATAACATTTATTCAAGATGGAATGATCTATTATAACATTTATTCAAGATGGAATGATCTATTATAACATTTATTCAAGATGGAATATTCTAATATAACATTTATTCAAGATGGAATGATCTATTATAACATTTATTCAAGATGGAATGATCTTTTATAACATTTCTCTAATTTTTATTTAGATACATTATTTTTATTTTCAATTTTTCTAATTGACTTGTTCACCTATATTGCATATGATCCATTATTGTACATAATTAGGTTGCAATAAATTTGTATTTTATATGAACACTACCTCGTGAAAATTGAGATGTAGTAAAGGGCATATCATAGATTAGACAAGACATATCGTAGATTCAGTTGGGAGGGGAACAAGACAATTGCACTGGCCCTGGTTTGTGGACCACCAAGATATTTTGGTAGAGGCTGTATTATTCTGAAACTTGTTGGAGTCACGTTGAAGTGAGTAGCAATGTTGGGGTTGGTCATTCCTGGTTTTTCCTCTTCATTGACTGTTGCTGTTATAGGCAACCATGGTGCTTGCCTGGTTTTCTTTTTCTGTTTCTGCAACTCTGGTGACAGTGATTTCCATGGCCCTTGCTTTGTCTAGAATGGGCATGTCAAACTGAGGGTCCCCTGAAGTTGTCATGTGGGCCATACACAACAACCAAGTGTTCACATTACAGCTAATAGGAGTCATTTAATAAAATTTATTGATGAATTTATTTAATGAATATTTTTGTTACTTACATTTAGAAACACACAATGTTCATAGAAATGTTTTAGCTGAATTCCTGTATACAAAGCAATGAAGTAATTTGATAAAAAAATAAAAATTTGAACAACATAGACTTGCAGTTTTCAATGGCAACAAATATATTGAACAAAAATTACAACAGTTCAAAACTGAACATTTATTTTTGCTGCTATTCAGTTAGTTTTAGTATTTTGTCATGAAACTTGACAAACTCTTTTTGTTGGCAATTTTTGGTATGCCTGAAATGTCTGTACAGTTTCAACTTTGATCAGAGATGACAAATGTTGATCAGTTTGTTCTCTGAGAGGTTTTTGTTGATTTTATGATGGAAAATAACTGTTCAGGCACATAGATAGAACCAAACATTGCCATAATCTTTGTGACAAAGCTTCTGAAGTTTTTAGACTTTTCAGGAATGTATTAAATGAACCCAGGTTTTCCTACTTCAAGATACTTTACTTTGAGTATAGAATCCAACTGCATTTCTCATAGTTCCATCTGCAAGCTTTCTTCTGTCTTGACAACATCAAAGGTGAATGGGGCTTAGAATAATGCAAACTGATGTTCAAAAGATTAGAAATCACTAAATCTTTTCTGAAATTCCTTTGACACCAATTCCAGGTGACTATCATACTTAGAAAAGCTAAGTACAGTCTTGGTATTGGCAGTGTTTTTCAGTTCTTTGCACGTAGGAAAGTTAACTAAATGTTCATTTGACAGCTGTGACTTCCATGAGCTTAGTTTTGTAATGAAACACTTGATGACATCATACAAGTGAGTCATAAATTTGTTTTTACCTTGTACTTTAAAATTAAGATCAGTTAATTGTACAGTAATATTTACAGCAAAAGCCAGATCTTGAAGCCAAGTGTCATCTTTATTCTGTTCTTTGATATTTCATCTCCCAAAAACATAATTATTTCTTATCTCAACAAATAGAATCTTTTCAGCATTTTGTGACATGACAACCAGCAGAATTCTGTGTAGAATGGAACATCGGTAAACTGATTATCCATATCTTCCAACAACTGACTGAACTGACAGTGGTTGAGAGAATGGCCTCTGATATAGATCACCATCTTTGTGACCAAGCTAATTGCATAATCCAATTTTAAAATGTTTGAACACAAATTTTGCTGATGCATAATACAGGGAAAATGTGCAAATGATGAATCTAGATGCAAATTTTCTAGTTTTCTTTGTAACTTGGTAGCAACACAATTATGTTTGCCAACCATATTTACAGCACCATCAGTAGATAAGAATGCAAGTTTACTCAAATCAAAACTATACTCATGTAGAGCTGGATCTCTGAGGATGTCATGGTTTGTTGTAGTGTCATGCATGAAGACCAGTTCAATCAGATCTTCATAAATATTAAATTCACTGTCACAAGACCTGATGAATATTGCAAGCTGTGTTATTCCAGTGATGTCAACAGGCTCATCAATAGCAAAAGAAAAATGTTCAAACCTTAATGATACGGCCTAAAACTGTTGTTTCAAATCACCTGATTCTTCACCAATCCATTCAGCAACAGAGTTCCTGGTTAATGAAATGTATTTGAATAAGTGTGCTTTCTATGGACATACAACTTCAGCTGTTTTATAAGGCATTGCTTTATGAAATCTCCTTGTAAGATTTCTCACTCATATCTATCATTCAGCCAAGTTCATAGCTTGAAGTAATGGAAGTGACATTCTATTCCTGAATTTTTGTAAAAATGTCAGTTCTTGTGTCAAGTTAGCCTTCAATTCCTTGAGTTTTGAAACACACATTGGGTTTTCATATTTATTGTAAGATAGATGGTTTGTTTCATAATGTCTTTTCAGATTGTACTCTTTTGGCATGGCAATGGAGTTATTACAAATTAAACAATGTACATTTCCATTCATAGTTGTGCAAAAAAAAAAAACCCACTTGAAACACTTACCCTTCTTCTTTCAATTTCCTTTTTTCTCTTAGCTGGAGGAGCAGTGGCCATTTTAGAGTTGAAGTAGTAAGAAAAAAAAACAATTTTCAAAAGTGATGACACAGAATCTGAAAAATTACTGGTACATTTAAACTACAGCTAGCAGTAAAACAGATAAAGCAATTTTGGTAATACCTCTAAAACTTTTTTGCCTGACATTTCACATTTAAAATCAAATTTTGAAAGAAACTTTTCTGTTTATAACTGTTAATGAGCTGCCATATTGTTTTTCTGGTGTTATGGCTGGTGGCATGGCCACTAGAGAGAATTTATTCCTGCGCTGTTTTCTCAACCACCAAAAATATAAAATATTTGCTACTATTTTTAAAATAATATCTTAGTACTGTAGTAACTTAAAGTGTATTGATAATATTAAAATTATTTTTAATAAATTTATACAGTAAATGGTATTCTTTTTGGTCTTCTATTAAGATAAATCAAAATGTAAAAAATAAAATAATAAAATAAATTTTCTTAAATACTGTAATTTATAAATTATAAAAACTGCGATTTTGGCTGCTAAATGACCAAATTAGTATCCTTTGTAAAGGTCCACATGTTTGACATACAAGCTCCAGAAGATGTTTGAGGGCACAGTTTTCTTGCAGAGTTTTCCTTCTAATCCTAGAAGAACAACAAACCTGAATGATTTGTGCAAAAATTTCTCATTCCGTGTTATGAAACTTGCAATCTGCAATCTGGTGCAATATGCATCCATACTCTCTTCTGGGATTATATATATATATATATATATATATATATATATATATATGTGTGTGTGTGTGTGTGTGCACAGGTCAGTGCCATTAAGCTGTGCACCAATAAACCATGATAATGCTTAAGCCACTCATGCATGATGGAACCAAAATTTTTTGTCATATTCATATTAGAATTATAATCATCAGTGGATCCCAATTTGAAACAAATTCAAACTTGATTGTTGCACTTTTTAAAGTCTGATTTTTTTCTGTATAATCTTTTATTTTAATAAATTCATTAAATTGAATTTTAATACCTGCAGTATATCCGTATTTTTCCAGGTATTTACTATTGTTTAGGCTTTGGTATTTTACACTCACGATTGTGTAGTGATTTTGATTAGCACTTTGAGTGCAAAATATGCAGCTTACAACTTTTATCCTAATTTAAAAAATTCACGTATTTACTCAACAAAATTTGCTTTAAAATTGATAATGTGCTTTTCCAAATAATATTGATAATGTGCTTTTCCAAATAATATTGATAATGTACTTTTCCAAATAATTTATATAATCTACAGAGAAGAGCCATTTTACATACATGTAAATTTATTAAAAACATTGTTTCAAATTAATTTCATAAAATTTGTATTGCCTCATTACATTGTATAGAAACATGTGCTTGTACATAGACATTGCTACATTGTATTGTTATATTATTTTATTAATACATTACAATAAAATGTATTGTAATATTTTTATTGAAAGCCTTAAAACTATAACAAAAATTAATTTTATTTTCTCTTGTTAAAATGTTAAAATCTTGTGCGTACAAGATTTCTGTCATCTTTTGCTGTTATCGATGATGGCTCTATTCACATGGCGCTTTATAATTGGAATCATTTTAGGCCATCGCTTTTCAAATTTATTCACACTGGTGCAGATTTTTATATGAAATTAAAGGATAGTTTTAATAAATGTTTTTCAAAACTGCCAACATTCAACTCTTAGTACTGAATACACATGTTGCATGCTTAGCCACTGTGTTACCCATTTTCATGGACTTGACAAGCTTTTTTTTGGTGATCTAAGCTGGCAATCCTGACATCACGGCTCACTTTTGATTTAAACAGCAGATAGAAGTTTTAGACCTCAGCTAAGGCGGTTTATTGGTGTTTATATATATTTATATATATATATATATATATATATATATATGAAAAAGAAGTTGAAAATACAACTGGACTCTTTAAAAATATTTATTTAGAATAACTTTACCAGTTTCACAGTTCTGTGTTTTTCAAAAGTTAATTGAGATGGAGAGATGTGTGGCTTTGCCTTGATATGTTTCACATCTAACTGGAGTTGAAGAATTATTTGTTTTATGGAAAAAAAATGGTGCTGGCTGCTGCTTAAAATTCAATCTGATTCATTGATTATGATCTTGTGATCATGCATAGTAATTTTTGTACCAAAAATTGATGATCACAAAATATTTGTTATCACAAATTCAGTGTGTGTGGCTTATGACAACAAAATAGTTCAAGTGTCAAGAATTCTATCATATTGGACCTTAGTGGCAATTGCAAAATGTCTATAGTTTCTGTAAAATAAAATGTGTTTTTCTTTACAATAAATCTTATCATCCAAAAATTAGAAAAATTCTTTCAAAATATTAAAGTTTAATATTTTAAAGATTTAAGTACAATTAATACATTTTTGGTTAGGATCATACTTTTTAATGACACTGATATGTCCCGGAAAGGGATATATTTGATCGAGGTAGCTAAGTGGTTTTGGCTACTGTAACCAAGTAGTACAATCTAGCAGGTAGCAGTAATCGACTGGTACTCGTTGTAGTCACAGGCAATATGCTTAGGCAATAGGTGTAGACCAATAGGATAGCCAATGGCATAGTCCAATGGGCGTCATCATTTGACTTAATCTCTCTACACATCCGTCTGTATTTATGACTGACACCAGCCAATCATCGAGTCAGTTGCATCATCCACCTCAAGAAAAGTTGGTTCCCTGTGCCGAGCCAGGAAATTTTTCTCCCTGGAATCGATCCTCCAAGTCTATAAATCGACCATTTGCCCTTGCATATATATTGCTGCCATATATGGTCTGGGGCCCCTGCTGGTTGCCTCAGGGTTCTTGATAAGATCCAGAGAGGGATATGCAATGTGATTGGCCCTGATCTGTCGTCTTGTCTGCAGTCGCTCTCTCACAGACGCGATGTTGCATCGCTCTGCCTTTTCTACAAGTACTTTCATGGTAATTGCTCCGAGGAGTTGCTTTCGCTTGTCCCTAGGCCTCGTGAATTTAAACGTCCTACGAGGCTGGCATCCCGTTCCCACCCCTTCACCGTTGAAAAAGGTTAGCTGTAGACGTCTCTTCTACTCCAATAGCTTCATGTCTCGCACATCTTGCCTATGGAAC
>OZ038488.1:43371534-43376534 GCA_964036315.1 Acanthosepion esculentum
TTTATTAAAAAATAAATTTCTTTAGGATTTTCTTTATTAGAAATAATTTTAAAAAATATTCACTAATTAAGGTTTTAATCCTTAATAAATTACTTTTATCCGATTATAAAAAAGAGTTATGTTTTCTGGTGCTGAGTTGTCTCGGTCCCGAGTTGTACTGGCACTCTAGTCGGAGGTGTTGAATTGGTGCTGTTAAGGAGTTGGACTTCCCATGTCCAGTTATTTAACCCATAGCTGGGGGAAGAAGAGATTGATTCATACCTTTCCCAAGAGCATTTGCATGTAAACGAATATAACAAACTCGACAGGAATTCAAACTTGTCTTTCCAATTCCTCAGTCTGAGATTCTATCCATTACTCTAACATCCCTCCAACATACATATATACATGACCAATGAAATTTAATAACAATATTTAATCTGAAGCAGAAATTTATAAAATAAACTGCGAGTTTGTCCTCCAAAATACAGATGAAATATCTATGAAATTAAATGAAACATTGTACGACACAAAACAATACAGTCAGTGCATTAGTCATTCATTGTAATAGGCCTGGCTATAATTTTGACTTAAAGAATGTAATTTTGATTAAGAAAGGAAATAATCACTTAATCATAACAAACCTTTCAGTTAATCAAACCTAATTAGTCCTTAACAAGAACAAAATGGTGTAACCCTGATGAGAAAATTCAAATGAAAACCACACACATCTACAAATAGTGAGTAACCAAATGACAAAATGGAAAAAACTCTTAAGTGACCCATTTTGTTCTGAGATTTAATGCAAAACAATAACATTAAACATGAAGCAGGAATTTTCAAAACAGATTAAAAATCAAAATGTCCTCCAAAATACAGAGATGAAATATCTATGAAATTAAATAAAACATTGTACGACACAAAACAATACACTCAGTGCATTAATCATTCATTGTAATAGGCCTGGCTATAATTTTGACTTAAAGAATGTAATTTTGATTAATGCAAAAATATACTGAAAGTAGACTCATTTCAGAATCATCCACTGCATATTTACACCTAGCATCATGCAACATGTCTTCTTTTCTAACAAAACGACCGCAATGGGAGATATTTAATAACTAATAACCATAGAAATAGAAATAAAATGAAAATAAAATAGTTGAATGATGTCAGCTAAGGTTATACATCTAGATCAGTGGTTGTCAAATGAGGTCTATATGAAGCCTGGGGTGTCCATGTAACATTACTGGGGTTCAACACAAAAAATTAGCAAATTGGGGGTTCACAGTAATATTTTTTGTTGTCCATAGAGCAATTTCACTTTGGAACGTTTGTTAAAACTGGGAATTGGAATTCCTACAGAATTCTACGTCATATCAGAATACTAAAAATAGAAAAACAACTGTAAAACTAGCAGAAAATGTGATCAAGTGATGTAAACTTGCATCCCTTTTATTCTATTGGATGTTTAAATGTTGAATAAAAACTGAAAAGGATATGTAAAAGAAGGATTATATATGTAAAGGAAAATTATATAAAGATTATAATTTATTATAAAAATTAATTTAATATATTAATAATAATATTAATTTTAAATATTAATAAAATGAAATATGAATATATTAATATAAATTAATTAATACAGTAATAGACTCGACATTGTGAAAAGCAGGAGGATCTTCAACTATCATTGACATCGAAAAACTAGCATTCAATAAATCCACACTTTTTAAAAATTCATTAATTACTCACAATCACATATTTCAAAATGGTTTATTATGAGTTATTTTATTAGTGTACATAAATGTTCCATAGAGTTTACTTGTTAAATACAATTTTATTTTCATTAAATTAATTTTACCTCAAAATAAAGCATATACATTTACTGTTTCTAGAATACAATTCCTAAACTTATCTAATAGAAAAAGAAGGTTTTTTTTCATTGAATTGTTATGGGGTTTCACAAAAAAAAAATTTGAAGTAAAAGTGGTCCATTGGTAAAAAATGGTTGAGTACCACAGATCTAGACACACTGAATATCAAGAATTTAAAATTAAAGCCTAACTTTCCTGTATTTCTAAAGATTTTGATATAAAATTGTAATTAAAATTTGCTGTAATACTTTTATTTTTTAATACTAAGGTTAACTCAAATACTAGGCTCGAGAGCCTTTCAATGCAGAGGGTTAATGAATGAGGTGTGTGATATGAATGTAAGAGGATGTGGTAGGAAGTGCAGATTATTATTGTCCCCTCCCAGTTATATATATGACTGACTCCATTGATTAAACCATTAGTCTGAAGGAGATCCTTCTAGGACTGAAAATCTTTTTTTTGACTAATTGTTCACTCAATACAGGGACTCAAGAGCCACTCAAGATAGAGGGTTACTACATCACAATAATGTTTTTCAATTTTAGCATCTGATTACTCACTATTTTGGTCGTAATCTTATAATTTTACAGTTGAAATGGCTAGATGTAACTGTAAGTTCTATGCTAATAGATTTTTTTCTCATACTTCTTGCTTGAAAAACTCTCTTCCGGCTTCTTGCTTTCTGGTCAAGTTTGATCATAAAAAATATAAGTGAATATCAATTGTTATCATCCGTCTTCTTAATTTCTCTTCTTTTATTGTTCTTTAATTTTTTTCTTTTTTTAATATTCTTTGACACTCAGTAACCCCTGCATCTTAGTGGCTTTGTCACCTTGCTTGGGGTGAAATAAAAAAAAAGAAAGAATATTCCATTAATCAAGTTTGATTATAGCAAGGAATATTAAAAAATATTTTATTTCATTATCATTTCTATCTATTTCTATCTATCTATATATATTTTCATCTATTTCTACCTATATATATTTTATATTCTTTGACACTAAGTACACACCTGCATCTTAGTGGCTTTGTCACCTTGCCTGGTGTGAAATGATCAAAAGAATATTCCATTAATCAAATTTGATTATAGAAAGGAATATTAAAAAATATTTTATTTCATTATCATTTCTATCCGAGTTAATTCATGTCAGGAGGTAGTATATGCAAGAACTTTGTCTCACGAATAGGTGTGAAGATTTTTAAAGCAATCCTTGTCTATCATCTTTTATAATGCCAGGCACAGAAAGAAAACTGACAAAACTGAAAAGAAAGAATTAACCAAAGATTCTAAGTTTCCAAAACATATTTAAATTAGCAAGATGAACAGCTAAAAATGAGAGGTACGGATTGGAGATACCAAAATCAAGCAAGTACAAGAATTAAAACATCTGGGAAGTGGTATAAGAAACCAAAAAAAATTTGACTCAGAGATCTGCAGGTGCACTGAAAGAGTGAAAGATGCTTTACAAAAGCTAAACAAAGTATTAAGAAACGGGTAAAATTCATTAGAAACAAAGAAAAGCATATGTAACATGAATCATTGTCTATCATTGTGAATGTTGGCCAATTTCCTCACAGATGACAGAGACAATAAAAATATGATTCTAGAGGAGGAATCTGAAACTCCCATAGATTAAACATGTGAAGAAAAAGGAAGTTCTAAAGAAAATGGAAACAAAAACGATGCTCATACTTAGAATCAGAAAGAAAAATTTGAAATTTTTCAGTATCTGTCTATATTTCTGAGATGAGGTATTATGTACATTATTTACATTATTCTGACTATTGTCCTCATCTTTGTCACCATATTTATTACAACGTTTCAGCTCTTCAGTATCTGTCTACATTTCTGAGATAAGGTTTTATGCAAACTATTTACATTATTCAGACTATTGTTCTCAACTTTCTCGCCATAGTTATCACAACGTGTCGGCCTTTCAGTATCTGTCTATATTTCTGAGATGAGGTATTATGTACCCTATTTACATTATTCAAACTATTGTCCTCATCTTCGTCACCATATTTATTACAACATTTAGTCACTTCAGCATCTGTCTATATTTCTGAGATGAGGTATTATGTACACTATTTACATTATTCGGACTATTGTCCTCATCTTTGTCACCATATTTATTACAACGTTTCAGCTCTTCAGTATCTGCCTATATTTCTGAGATGAGGTATTATGTACATTATTTACATTATTCAGACTATTGTCCTCATCTTTGTCACCATATTTATTACAACGTTTCAGCTCTTCAGTATCTGCCTATATTTCTGAGATGAGGTATTATGTACATTATTTACATTATTCAGACTATTGTCCTCATCTTTGTCACCATATTTATTACGTTTCAGCTCTTCAGTATCTGCCTATATTTCTGAGATGAGGTATCATGTACATTATTTACATTATTCAGACTATTGTCCTCATCTTTGTCACCATATTTATTACAACATTTCAGCTCTTCAGTATCTGTCTATATTTCTGAGATGAGGTATTATGTACATTATTTACATTATTCAGACTATTGTCCTCATCTTTGTCACCATATTTATTACAACATTTCAGCTCTTCAGTATCTGTCTATATTTCTGAGATGAGGTATTATGTACATTATTTACATTATTCAGACTATTGTCCTCATCTTTGTCACCATATTTATTACAACATTTCAGCTCTTCAGTATCTGTCTATATTTCTGAGATGAGGTATTATGTACATTATTTACATTATTCAGACTATTGTCCTCATCTTTGTCACCATATTTATTACAACATTTCAGCTCTTCAGTATCTGTCTATATTTCTGAGATGAGGTATTATGTACACTATTTACATTATTCAGACTATTGTCCTCATCTTTGTCGCCATTTTTATATTTATTGAAATTTTTCAGACACATAAATGGAAAGAGGGCTTAGAGAATCTGACACTCACAAGACCTATTGAAGGTAGGTTGTACAGAGGAAAGCAGTGAGTAATGCACCTAACAAGTTGTGTAAATGGATTATCTCTTCCAACCGGGATTGGCAGAAATAATGAGAAAGCAAAACTTATTGATAGCTCTAAAGTATAGCAAATGGTGGACGGACCATGATTTCTGGTTATAACAGCACTTTGTTTATGAGACAGACAAAACAG
>OZ038488.1:43381534-43441534 GCA_964036315.1 Acanthosepion esculentum
CCAGTGAAATGCAGGGAGTTACAGGCAATGAAAGTGAAAGTGTGTGAGAAGACAGAGAATGGAGAGGATTGAAGAAAGAAGAAAAAAGTTCAAGAAGACAGAAGATGGTGACTGACATTGCATTTAAATTTCTGAAAGTTGTAGTTATCAGGGAAGCAAGAAATTTGAAGGGCGTTCCACAGGTGGGAAGTGTGAGAAAAAATGTTAGAGGAGAAGTGGTGTTTGCATCAATCTATTTCAACAATAAAACGATGGGAACTAGTTGAATGCTTAAATACATGCACTGGAGATAAAAGCTCGTCAGAAAAGCAGTTGAAATGAAAATATTTCTAGAAAAGACAGAGGGAAGTCAGATATGGCAACAGCATTCAATGCATGGAGGAATGGTAGATTTGTTAATGTGCAAGACAGATTCTGACAAAAAAAAATTTACAGAATGAGAGAGAAAAAATGATAAAAAGAATTTACCCAGTGGGAAAGAATATGAGGAAAAGGAAAAAAAAAATTAAAGAGAGAGTACAATAAAAGATGCAGGAATAATGCTCAGTTCCCTATACCATTCCAGTCAGTATCTGACTCCTTGTCCTATCCCTTATCTTTACAAGAGCCAGATCAGGCCTAAAATGGGGTCCTGCTGTCATATTTCGGTAGGAGTTGTCCAGTCTACACCTTCCAGTCTTGATAAATTCCAAAAGCATCTACATGTTTTTGTGGGTGACAAATTATTTTCCACTGTGCAACGGGATGTAGCAAGCCCCTTACAGCTTTATCATTACTTCTATGGAAAGTGCTCAGGCAAACTGCATTTCTTGGTTCAACCAGTTCTAACCTTCATGGCTGGGACCTGCCATGCTACTTGTATTGTAGCAAACCACCCTCATCCCCTCTATATTCCACTGATTAAAAGTCAGTTCCACTCAAGCAGCTTCTGCCATTAAATCACTATTCTACCATATCTTGAAACAAACCTGTATGTGTGAGTATATATATATATATATATATATATATATATATATATATATATATATGAGGTCTGTTTGAAAAGTAATGGGACTGGTGTTGAAAAAAAGTTTTATTTCAATTCCAAACAACAAACTACATAGTTTTCCATTCAAAGTAACTCCACTTGAATCTAAATAACTTTTCCACCCTTCTCTGTCACACTTCTTTGCACTGCTGGAATGATTCTTCTTGGATACCCCTCAGCTTGGTTGTTATGACCCACATGATGGACTCCTCGCCTTCAAAACAGGTCCCCTTGAGTTTGGGAAAAGAGAAATGTCACACAGAGCAAGATCAGATGAATAGGGAGATTGTTCCAGTATGGCAAGGTTCTTCTCAGTCAAGAACGACTGGTTGCTCTGGGTGTTGTGAGCAGGTGCATTGTGGTGGTGAAGCCGCCATAACTTGTCCTGCTACATAAACATGTGAAAAAAGAAATGCAATGGTTGCAGAAAGCTAAGATTACAGTTATATACTTCGAAGACAGAAGGCATGGTGAAGTAATGGACAGCAGCTCAAACTGAGGAATCGAAGAGCCAAGTTTGAATTCTATTCGAATCCACTTCTTCTCTCCCCAGCTATGGGTAAATAGCAGCACAGACCACGTTCTATAGCCTTGGATGGCAAAAGGTCTACCACAGAAAGAAATGGCAACCTACTGTGGGAAAGAATCTGCGTTGTTAGTCATGTATTGAAAGATACATGATCACCTAAGCGTGTATCATGTACGTTACATAACGGACTGACTATCAAGATATCTTTTTAGATGATAGTACAATTCACTTATCCCTCTTTCACCCATAGCTCACACAGCACACCCAGTCCTGTTACTTTTCAGACAGATGTCATACATATATATATATATTATTACAAAGAATTATATAGCTATCCCTCTCTGCTTCTTAGTTTCATGCACATGGCAATCATTAGACATAATGTCTTCTTAGTTATCCAATAAACTTCATCTCATATAAAGCATATGGGCATCACTCACTCACTCACACACACACACATAACAGCAAAGCCTATAATGTTTTTCTTTGTTTTCAGTTATCTGTTTATACACAGGTAAATATTATTGTTATTCTTTACATAAATATATGAATATAAAATTCCACCACATGTTGATATTTATTCCTTTTGAAAAATGTTGAATTTGGTTACTTTGAAAGTTCCCAATCCCAACCCCTTTCCAATACAAACCTGTTGTTCAGCTCCTCAATAAAATCTTCCACTTTTCTTATAGCTTTCCTTTCACTTTTCTAAACAATTTGTAAGGATCTCTTTCAAAATCAATATCAACTATCTCCTTGCATTCTCAGTCAGGGCATTTCAGTTATCATTGCAGCTTCCGGAAGAGTCAGATGTCATAGGGGACCAAAACCAAAGCTGTAATGGAGGCTAACAGACCAGAATAATGTGCTATTTTGCTAAAAAGTAAAATCTTCCATGAGATTAGAAAAATGCAACATAACATCAAAGTATATAAGCTTGGCAATGTCTTGTTGATGATCAAGTAACCACACAAGAGAGTTGATGCATGCTTAGGATATGGTGTTCTGATTAATAACCAAGATAAATTAAGGACATGCAAGTAGTTCTTGAGATATTCAAATTGGCTGGAGAGATCTCATATTGTAATTATTGCTTTGTATTTTCCTTTCTTTATTTTTCTCATATTATTTTCTCTGTCTTTTTCTTCACTCAGAAAATCGACCCACTCTCACAATCAGATGATCAGTTACTACTTACACAGGCTGAAATTACGACTGAATCACTTTTCGTGAATGCAGCTAGTAATTCTCTGTATCTGGCAGAAAATGAAGAAGCCAATAGTGACGACATGCCGACGACTAAGCAACAGGGACACGATATGGACCTATCAACATTATTCTCGATTAATCGACAGAATGACAGCCTCCAGCCTTTGGACACAATGTCAACAAAACAGGATGGCTCTGCTAAACACACCTCAACAAAAAAGATAGCTCAGAATTTTACACAGACTGCTAAACTATCAAACAAATACAGAAATGATAATGAATTAGTGTCTATTAAAGAAAATACTGAAAATGTTTTCTTTGCCACTAGTCTGTCAACAAAGTTACCATCTCATGATAATAAAAGCTCTACAAATATTTCAGTCAAATCACACAATCAGAACACTGACTTGTCAGTCAGTGGGACAACAAGTCAGCTTAACTACAGACCAGGCTCACTAACCAAGCAACAGGCATCAAATACAGATATTGTTCCACTCACAAAATTATCAACGAAACAACACACTTTTAATGATGATTCTTCAACTTTGGAATCAGCAAAAGAAAGAGACTCAGCTGTGGTAAAGACAAAAAGCAAAAGTGATCCAGTAACAGTGCTCGTCACAAAGCCAAAAGTGGATTTACAAAGTGATTTCACTGCTGAGCCAAGCTCTTCATTCACCCAGAATTTTGATACAACAAAATTTTCAACAACAAATAAAAATCTACCCACAAAAACATCTACAGGCAGAATAAAAGGTAATAATTGATGGAAAATTACAATTAAAAATATAATTATTATAATTACATTTTTAATACTGTATTTTCTAGTGTACACATGCAACTGTAATTTGACAAGGCATATTTAGAAAAAAAAATGTAATATTTTATTTTTAAATTTTAACATTATTTTAATTTGTAATGCAAATTTAATCATTTTTAATTATATATATTTCATTCCTAGATCATCAGAGGATGAGTGTGTCAAAGTGGAATTTTCTGTTATCCAGTTCAGCTGAGTTCACTCCCTTGATAATATTGGTGTCCTCAGTAAGATCCTTTCAGGCCTGATTCAGCACTTAGTGGCTTTGAAGACACCTTATTGGTCAATCTTCACAGTTCCTATGACTGTTGACATTCTGAGATGACACCAAGTACAAAACTTACTTTCAATGCTACCCTTGAAGAAATAAAAAAGTGTGTACATACACTTGTCACCCTTGTCTCATCACTATGCTGAACTCAGATAGAAAATTAAACAATTTCCACGATAAACATTCTGATGAGCACAGTTCTTTAGTTCCATCAGTTTAGATTTTTACAGCTAAGACACTCCATGCTATATCCATAGAATTGAATCACCCTGATTTCCTCTGTATTTCAATTGTAAGGAGGAAGTTTCACTGAAAGAGGTTTTTCTTGAGACATGCCACTTTGTGGAACAGATTCTGGCATGAATGCTTTCTTCAACTCTACAATCTTTATCTCGTCAAGTTGAAGTTGAGCTTCAATCATTGTTTATTCTCGTTATCTTCACTTCCTGCTACCTCTTTTTGCATTCATATCTCACACCTCATTCAGTAAGCCTCTATCTTGATTGGCTCTCAAGCCTTGTACGGGATGAACTTTAGTGTCAGAAAATATAAAGAAGAGATTGATATATCTCGTTTGATCAATTAGAAGAGTGAAATGTTGCTGGGTGAATCTTCTGGAGTTGTTATATACTTTTTGAATAGCTTCAAAACTTCCATAAAATAACTTGTGAAATATTTTTAACCGAGTTCACCCTAAGCAAGGCAGTAAAGCCATTAAGACACACACAGGGTTTACTGAGTGTGAAAATATGAAAAAACAGAATCGTTAATAAGGAGTGAGAACAATAGAAGAGTAATGAGGAGGACGATAAATAGCAATTGACGTTGCATTTAAATTTTTGCAGATTAAAGTTGGCTAGAAAACATGGAGCCAGAAGGGAGTTCCACAAGTGAGAAGTGTGAGAAAAGAAACTGCTAGCACAGAATTTACAGCTATATGTAGCCAACTCAACTGTAAATTGATTAAATTTCATTGCCAGTTTTGTACTGTGTTTAAATTCCAAAAGTCTTGGTACCATAGCAAAGAGTTCATCCGAAAAAACTTACTATGAAAGTATTTATAAAAAAGGCACAGGGAGGCAACTTTATGGTGGCAGGAAAATCAAAATGAAATAAGTAAAAATATTAAATAAAATATAAGAAAAAGAAACTGTAACAATTGTTTATAGTATTACCAAAGGAAAACCACAAAACTTTTTTTTTAATCTGTTGATCAAATAATGATTAAGAAAGAGAAAATCCTGTAATGTTATTTTCATTATTTCAAATTCTATTGCTGTTTTGATGAAATATGAAATGTCATCAAGGAGAGATAATTGAAACTGTGTTAAGCACAATAAATGAACAAGAAACACTTTGACGTGGTGTAATGGTTAGCAAGTTTGTCTTGCTAGAACAATTATGACTGAATAGTGAGTTCGATAGCTCTATCAAAGTAAAACTGCGAGCTGCTCTTGAAAATGACCCCCAATCACTTGTTATATAGAGCAAGAAATGGCTTGTAAATTTTAACGTCCACCCACCAAAAAAACAAAACTGTTATCTTTTAGTCTCCATAGTGAACCATTTTTATCTTCTATCAGCATAGCCAAGGGTACTTTAACGTGGTGTAATGGTTAGCAAGCTTGTCTTGCTTGATCAATTATGACTGAATAGTGAGTTTGATACTTACTGGGTACCCTATACTTTCAGAAATGTGTCACATCTAAGATATACTTAAAAAATACCCATAATAAATGAACAAGTTTCCATCCTTTATCTCTGTAAGCATGGATTATGAAGTGGAATCCAAATTCAGAAAACTTTAAGTCTTGTTCTTTGTTTTAGTACTGTTCAGTTATTGCTTGCCCTGTTTCCACCGAGTTGAAGTCTACCCTACTTAGCTCAGGGACTGAAATCACATTTTCTATGTCACTAAATTCCTGATCAGGTACTATTGACAACAGAACAATGGTGATATCATTTTTAATTTTACTATCGGTTATGAAAGCATTGCTTTAAAATTGTATATTGAGAAATTGTGATAAAAATTTTAATGCTTTTCATTTGACATAACATTGAATTGAATTCCATTTCAGGGCCACCAACCCCCAAAAATATTTACATTATATCTGCAACTGAAAACAGCCTCAACCTCAATTTGGACTCACAGCCTCAACAGCAAAATGAATATTTTATTAGAATAACCACTGATGAAGTAGATAATTTCTCTAGAGTCTTTTATACACAAAAGAAAGAATACAACATTTCTTCCCTCATACCTGGAATCTTGTACAAGATCGTTGTCCACATTGTCAGTGACAGATTGCAAAGCAAAGAATTCATGTTAAAGAATTACACAGGTAGGCATTCTGCATAATCGTTATTTCTAATTTCTTTCATCAGTTCAAAAATGTTATGAAAAGGTGTTAAATCCTATAAGTAGTTAATACGTTTTTTAATCTGACATTATTTCTAATGACCCAAGATATTATATTTAATGGCTACACACGTTGAAGTAGCCATCCCTCTTTTTCCCCCATACTAAACAGCAAACTTAATATCTTCTGGACAAGAGATGGAAATGAAACCTGAAAACTCTAGTCATGTTCATAGTCTCATCAGATCGAGACTTTCATAAAACAAACATAAAAAATTAATTCTTAATTCATTTTTCTAAGTAATTAATGGATGTTTTTTTCATCTGATAGTATTTCTTATATTAAACATAATATTTAGCGGGTATACGTTTTTCAGTAAATGTCCCAAATTTTTGAAGCAGTAAAATGTCAATCAGCCAAGAGACTGAAAGTCATACAAGAAAAAAAGTACCTTTCAATGGAAATCGAACCTATATTCCATTTTCCATCATCTTAAGTTCAGTATATCATATCAATTAGGCCACAGAAAGCCATTATAGTAAAGCAAGTCTCAGTTTTCCTATTTAATCTCTTGGCACTTTGAAGTCTACAATCTTTTAAATTTATTTTTATACCTGAACTAACAAAGTAATTTGAAGTAATTAATGCAATTTTAATATGAAAATATTTTATTGCTATAAATGTTATTTTCATTGAACGTTACAATGACTGAAACCCATGCAACAGTTAAATATAATGCTTATAGTAATTATAATAACTACTTATAGTAATTATTATAATTACTATAATGTTTATAGTAATTATTATAAATTTTTAATAATTTAATAATAATAATTTTTTAATAATTATTATAATTTTTCTTTATCTTTTTAAAGTTCCAGCAGCACCTGAACTAAATATTTCCAAAAATGGAACTGATTATGTCCAGTTAAGCATTAAAAGAAATGGAACCCTCTGCAAAAATTTTCACATTAATGAAGAACTCTCAAACCATTCCAGAATTGAAGAAGATGGTGAAATCTGCAAAATGAAACTGGTGAATTTAGAACCTGGCCGAAAATATTACTTGAAAATGTGGCAGACTCGAGATAAGTGGAAAAGCCAGATAAAAGAAACAGTAATTTTTACTGAATTAAAATGTAATACAATTTTCTTATATTTTTAAAAAATAATTGTCTTCATTTTATTACCCCAGGCAATGTGATAAGGCCACTAAGATGCAAGGGGGGGTTACTAAGAACAAAGGAAAAAGAGAAAACTTTACTGTAGAGAACGATTGATTAACTGCTTGATTTGATTTTTATGACTTAATCTTTTGCAAATTATTTAAAACCAGAAAATATTTTCAGATATTTTTTGAGATAATAATGATTTAGTGATAAAACTCTTACTAATTAACCCATAGCTAGAGGGGAAACTGGAGGATTCAACTGGAGAAGTGGTGGATACAACTGGAATTGGAAATTGGCTCTCTGATTAAAAATTCCAAGTCATTATACATTACACCTTTCATGCATCCATAGGTAAAGCCTCTCGTATTCCCAAGAAGTCACCTATCTAGTTACTGACCAGGCTTGATATTGCTTAACTTTAGTGATTGTATGGTATCTGGTGTTACAATCTGATGTAGCTGTAACCCATTGAGGAGAAAACAACTAAAAATAGGACATTAAAATTGATGACAGAAGATGATGATTGACATTGAATTTAAACTTTTGTAGATTGTAGTTAATAAGAAAGCAAGAAGAGAGTTCCACAAGGGAGATGTGCGAGAAAAGAAACTCTTAGAATAGAACTTACAGTTGACATCTTTCATTTCTAACAGTAAAATGAAATCTATTTGCCAATCTAGTACTATGCTTAAATTCATGAAGTCAGTGTACCCAAGAGTCATAAAGATATTTATAGAAAATGCACATGATGTCATGTTACAGCAATGGGAAAATGATTGAAACCAAGATGCCAGGTCAGAACCAATAATGTTGCAGATTCTTCTTTGGATTTTATTAAGAATCACTAAATGCATAGTTGAAGCACCAATGGCAGATTTACTATGGGGCCTCTAATCTCAGAGAAGCCCCTGAAGCAACATTTCTAATTAGAAAATTTTTCAACGAAATTGATATTTTTTTAAGTGCTTGTTATTAAAAAAAAGACATTTTAGTGAGATAATTATGTCAATGGGTTGAAATAACTAAAACTGGTCTTAGAATATTCACTAATACCGACTGCATATGGTATCTGTCTATATTTCTGAGATGAGGTATTATGTACATTATTTACATTATTCGGACTATTGTCCTCATCTTTGTCGCCATATTTATTACAATGTTTCAGCTGTTGTACGCACTGGCCTTCTTCAGGTGGTTGGAATGTCGAACTGAACCCTTTATTTCCCTCACTGGGGTAGACTGTTCTAGTTCCACGTGCCATGTTTAATGGATGTCAGTTATCAGTTATCTCCTGTTAATTTCCCTCTGTAAGTTCTCCACTGCCTTAGCCGGGTATTGAACTCACATTCTTTGGGACCTGTCACTGGATCTAACTAACACCTTTATCCACTGTAGGACACGTGGCACAGTGGATAAAGGCGTTAGTTAGATCCAGTGACAGGACCCAAAGAGTGTGAGTTCAATACCCGGTTATGGTGGTGGTGAACTATCTGAAGGAAATTAACAGGAAATAACTGATAACTGACATCCATTAAACATGGCATGTGGAACTAGAACAGTCAACCCCAGTGAGCGAAATAAAGGGTTCAGTTTGACATTCCAACCACCTGAAGAAGGCCGGAGCATACAACGGCTGAAACGTAATAAATGTCACGACAAA
Organism: Acanthosepion esculentum; assembly: GCA_964036315.1. Lineage (NCBI taxonomy): Eukaryota > Metazoa > Mollusca > Cephalopoda > Sepiida > Sepiidae > Acanthosepion > Acanthosepion esculentum. The sequence goes on from OZ038488.1 coordinate 43,390,583, forward strand.
GATCAGGACAATAGTCTGAATAATGTAAATAATGTACAATTTCATATGGCATCAAAATTTCCCTGTTATTGGTCAAATTAAAAAAATTTCTTGGAGGCTTACAGTGCCTGTACCCTCATGGTTAAGGGCTTGTTGAACTCACCAAAATCTATTCAAAGCCTACATTTTTGACAGTTGGATTCTCCAATCTATTGTACTGGTTGCAAAGGGGGCCCCCCATATCTGTTCAACCTTCAGAGCCCCCGAAAATGTAGGCCTGCCATTGGATATGGCAACAGTATTCAATTTTTGGAGAAATCAGTTATGTGCCATGAGTGATACACAGGTAGGCAATCATGTATCTTTCAACAGATGACTGACAAGGCAGATTTTTTTCCCCTGCAGTAGGTTGCCATTCCTTTCTGCGGTATACCAGTTACCATCTAAGGCTATAGAACCCGGTCTGAACTGCTATTTACCCATAGTTTTGGGGTGGGGGAGGAGAAGAGGATTCATACCTTTCCCAAGGGTATTAGCACATAAGTGAATGTAATGGATTCAACTGTAATTTGAAATTGGCTCTCCGATTCCTCAATCCGAACTGCTATCTATTACTCCACTGGAGAAATAGCAGACTCATAAAGGTGCAAGACAGATTAGTCCAACACAATAAACTTTCTTAGCAGCAAACATAGCAACTAACTTAATATGATCATTTCTAATTCATATCAATGGAAAACATTAGACCTTGATTCTGAAATGAGTTATTCCCCTGGGGTTGGGGTCACCCTTGGCCATGCTGATAGAACACAAATAATCATATATTCTTAAAAAACTTGAATTCTATTTTTTTAATGTTCATGTCATAAATCTGCACAAAGGAAAGAAAAAGCCTTCTAAAAAATTTAACTTTTAATGGTGTTAAATTTAACTTGCTCTGAATCATAATTATATATATTCAAACATGCTTGATTAAATTCAAAGGACAAAGCCTAAAAGTTTTATTCTAATTTTCAAATTAGTTATTACATATCCAAATCAGAATTGTAGATAAACTGTCTGAAGCTCACGGTTTAGTTTAAGTATTTCTAATTGTCTCAGTCATTATCAAGAACCGGGTGTTGTCACTGTGATAGACAAGATGTTATTGACTACATACTGGCATTTCTGGAAGAATACATTTCAATTTTAAATATTCATTCATTTTTACTATTGTACAATTAATGACATATGTCGAACAATAGAAAATCAAATACAGACCTGAGCAAAACATGTGTACATCAATTCTTGGTGCCGATATATAATTGTGTATTTGGGCAGCAATCCTTCTTTTATACAAGTTTCATTAAAAATGACTGACAAAGTACTGAAGTAATGAAACTTGTATAAAATAAGTATAACTTCCCAAATACACAATTATTAAATTAAATGAACTGGCAAGTAACGAGGAAAGTAACACTGCAACATTCAGGAAAATACCTTGTTTTACTGCAGTACCTTGTCAATCATTTATAATAAAACTTGTATAAAAGAAAGATTACTGCCCAAATACTTGTATGTATATATATATATATATATAGGTAACTATACTCGTGTCGAAAAACCTTCGAATTCTTGATTTAACAATAGCCAAATCAATCTCGAAGGGAAAAAAAGGTTTTAAAAAAGAAAGAGCCAGGAACATGAAAGTTTGTCGAAAATAATCGCACAGTTACAGGTTCAAGGCCCAAAGAAAAAACCCTGATACAAGTAAACAACTAACTAAAGAGCTCGATACAAACGTAGAGCAAACCTAGTCAAACCTAATGAGCCAGACAAACCTACCAAGGTTTCACATAGGCAGATCGTCAGGGTCAGCTGGCTAAAGAGGCAACAGCAAACGGCGTATATATAGACGACAACCAAGACAACACCACGTGGCAAAGGAAAAAAAAAGAGAAAAGAAAAAGCGACTATATATAGGGATGGGCTGGAAAAATGTACATACTTGCACATACATAAGTATATTTATTCCAAAGGTGTTACAAATACAGTACACAATATTATGACACAGAGCTATAAGTATATATTAGTCAATATACCAATATACATAATATCCAACGTTGATAACACTATGAGTTTCATGCGCTTAATGCAATCTTCAGGTGTGAATATATATATATATATATACACACACACAGGTAAAAATTTGTGGGTAAGTAATCCAAGTAGATCCTAATAATATATTAAATTGTTCCAAGAAAGAGAGCTCAATATATTTATTATAGAGCATATAAATGAATTACATAAAAATGAAACTCAATTGTACCCCATTTTGATGGCCAAACATTTTAGGATTGACCAGCCCCAGGGAGATTATTCCAGGGGGTAAAATGGCCACAAAATAGGGTACAATTGAGTTTCATTTTTATGTAATTCATATATATATATATATATATATATATATATCCAAGTTTAGGATTGGTATATACGGAATGAAATCCAATAACCAACAATCAATATTCTTTAAAGAGTGCTCAATACAGAGTAGAGCAGAAGCAGTTAATGAAACTTAATAGGCTATTACCTTTTTAGCATGATAGTCGCCTTATCGATATGAATGTGTACTGGGTACTTACAAAGTATCATACGTGTCTGTATTTAGATGTATATATGTGTATGTTATGTAGAGTTATTTCTACTGTAGGATATGTATATGTGTATATAGGGATATATATATGATTTTTTTTTTTTTTTTTTTATGAAGGTATATCGTTGCGTATATTGGCTTCTATCATAGGTTAACCTGTTTATGTGTATGAGTAAGGGAGTAAATTCTGGTAAGTGTCTACCACTAAATGTGTGAGTATATGTATGGGTATATGGGGATATTTATGTGTACTTGTGTGAGTGTAGATATATGTATGCCTATTGCATATGTATGTATATGTATATGTGAGTGTGCATATATGTATGTATATGTAGTATGTATGTTTCTATGTGTATGTATAGGTTTATATATGCATATATATGTATATATATGTATGTTTAAATATGTATATGTTTATGTATATGTGTTTGTATATGGGTGTATATTTATATGTATGTGTGGGTGATTATATGGTTGAGCTCGACTGTCTCTGTATTGTTTATCTGGATGTGTCGATATGGGTATTTATATAGGATTAGATATTTATATATATATGTTGGTGTGTCATTGTATGTGTATTTGTATGTAGGCTTTAGTGTCTTGGAGTGTATCATAGATACAAACTAAAATCTACTTTTGTTGATAAAGTACCTTTAATTGCTTACAGACCGTTGTTCTTTTCTTAAATTATGATTAACTTTTAATATATTTTATCATAATGTTGTTGGAATATTATTAGAATATAAGTTGGTCTATGTATGCTTATTTCTTTTTCCTTTTTTATGCATGTGTCTATATGTTTATGTATATATGTATATGTGTTTGTATATGTATGTGTGTGTGCGTATATGTGTATGTGTGTGTATGTATATGTGTATGTGTGTTTATATATGTATGTATATATATATATATATATATATATATATATATATATGTATATGTATGTCTGCGTATATATATTTGTGAATATGTATGTATGTATGTATATGTATGTCTGTAGATATATATGTGTATATATCTATGTGTAGTTGCGTATGTATGTGTGTATATATATGTACTAGCGGATGTGTATATGCATTTTTATACTCATGTCGTTTTAATTTACGTTTGTTTAATTTTTCATGTATACACTTGTATTTGTAAATGTCTATATATATATTTAGTGTATATACATATATGCATGCGTGCTTATGTATGTACATCTAGATGTGTATGTATGTATGTGTGTGCTTGTATATGGTTGCATCTTTATATGTATTTCTTCACTTGCCTTATTTACTTTTCTGCGTCGACGTATGGGTCAATATATTTATATGTGCTTATCTATGTGTATGTTTATGTACGTAGGTCTGTGTATGCGTACCTATTATCCTTATATGTGTCTATGCGGGTGCATGTATTAATTTATATGCGGATGTGCGAGTGTTCAATTATATGTGGAGGTGGTTATTTACTTTTGTCTGTAAATGTGTCGAAAACTATATGTTTTCAAAAATGTATATATGTATATATATGTGTATGTGTGTGTATATGTATATGTATATATATATATATATATATATATATATATATATATGTATATATATATATATATATATATATATATTTATATATGGTTATTTGTTTAAATTTTTCAAGTTTAAATTTGTTTAATAACATATTAAGCCACGAATAGCTTCGACATTTGACCGTCTGGATCATATTGAATGTAGATGTGTGTGCCTGTGTGTATCGATGTGTGTGTGTAGGTGTAGTGCATTTTCCTATGTGTGGTTTGCTTTTTTGTATGTGTGTATATATATCTAGATGCGTCCGAGCGTTTGGCATGCCGTTGTTCGAGTGATTTCACGTGAGAGGCGACTAACATGCTGAAATGTAACGAAAAATGTATACATCTATGTCTGGGACTCTAAATACAACTTTCAACTTAATTTCAATGAAAATATAAATTAAATAGCATATATATCTTTTATTTTTATTTTTAGATTTATTTATTTATTTATTTTTTTTTTTCTCCTTAGTAATTCTACAATTTAAAACTTAATAGAGATCTGATTTAGATTTCTAAATAGGTAATTTTAATTTTTTACTTTTAATTTTAATTTCAAATTTTATAAATCTTTTAATATCTAGATAGCCTTGCTTAGTTGTCAAATTTTTCGAATCATCCTATACTTGTTTTTTGATTGGCCACTCTGGCTTACGTAACAGCGTTTACTCTTAGCTAAGGATCGTTGATTAATGTGAAACTTTTAAAACCATTTATTCTATATTCTATATTATCACTTGACAAGACACAAGAAGTGTTGAAACAAAATGGCTACTTTTGTCGTGATTTTATAACATATTTATGTTGTAATATTCAAATAAATAATTATATATATATATATATATATATATAGTTAGTTCAGTACTAACCAAGGTCAAATCTGATTTTCATAATTTCTCACTCAATAAGTAATTTATCACTTTTCAGGACTTTCGTATCAAAAGTCCTGATAAGTGAAAAATGACCAAACTCAGAGTTGACATTTGATAAGTACTGAACTTTATTATTTCTGATTCAATAATTCTGATTTTAGATAAATATTGAGCACTTTATTGGCAGAATTTCTGTACACCTTGATATACACTAAATTACATCATTTTACATACATTAATAAGCAGCATTTTATATATATATATATATATATATATATATATATATGCACACTTTATATGCAAAACGTTTTGGGTCACAATCTGTATTTAATAATTAGTAAGCTATTTGGTTTTGTGACATGTTTCCACATCATGAATGTTGTCAGTGTGGAGAGGTGTAGGATAATTATTTTATTGGAAACCTTGGGAATAAAATGAATTGACTCAAGGGTTTAAAATAAATATTTTTATTTATTTTCTTTAGAGTGATGAGTTAGGCCTTTGGTAGTCAGCATAGTAAAAGTTAATCAGGCAGATATTGATAGCAGTCTGAAGAAATGTCTGGGATTGTTTTGAAGTCAGACCATGATAGGGATAGTAATCTCAGAAATTAAATTGATGTCAATCTGCTGTTTTCCTGGTTATTAACAGGGCGGAAATGTCAGTAGAAGATGACCTCTTGACTGTTTCTTTATGCATCGTGTATGGCGGTTTTCTTTTTTTCCATCTCTCCTGATGTTGTTTTGGTCTCTTCTGTGTGTCCTATCTTTCTCTAGCCTAAATATGCCAGGTTTTTATATCCTTTTGAATAGGCTCAAGAAATTGGTGGGAAATGTTTCTTTGTGTCAATTTTTTTGATTGGTCAAATTGTTTTATTTTCTGGCATTCCTTTCTTTTTTTATAATGGAAGTTATGCATGGAGCCTCCCTGATTTTTGATATATTTCAGTCATAAATAAGTCGGCTCTGATCCTGCAAACTTCTGGTGTTTTTGGCCAGGTTCAGGTTTTCCTTCTTCCTCTTTTTATCTGAGAGTTGCCTTCTTGTAGGTTGAGAGAAAGATAGAAAGACAAGTTTAGAGAGAGAGAAAGAAAGAGATAAGGGCTTTAAAGGAAAGTGCAAATGCTTTATTTTTATTTGAATTCTTTTTATTTTTATATATTTTTATATTTTGTTTTATTTTTATCAGGACTCACTACACTTTAATTAACTCCTACTAAGCTAAGGTGACTGAAACTATTTAACCCAGTCATGCATAATGCCCATGTTTTAGAGAGTGAGTTTCCTAAAATTTAAAATCTGTCAGCCTTAAGATTAACATTAGCCAGCAAGATAGATTAGGCAAAAAGTGCCTAACCTTTATCACTCTATATGTTACTTCATTTTCTGTACAAAAAGTTTATCCTGCCACTGAAGGTGACTCTGATCCCTGAACAATAGTGTGTTTGAATTTTATAGTTGTGTTGTCATATCCTGCTATGGCAACAGAAAACAACTTTGAGTGGAATTAACAATAAGGATATTGCAATTGAGAGGCCTTGAAAAAGAATGAAGTTGAAAGGGAATTAATATTAGTAATGCAGAATGCTAAAGGTTAAAAGTACAAGGAAATTTAATTCAATAATGGGTTAAATTTTGTTGAATATATGATAAAATCATTCAGGAAGAGAAGATCGTTCCGGCCTGAAGTGAGCTTGTAAATTAGTTTAAAAAAGGCACACATCCTTCAATTTTTAGTTGATTCTTTTAAATCAGAAGGGTGGGCTAAACTTTTGTGTATATATATATATATATATATATATATATATATATATATATATATATATATATATGAAATTGTCAGATTTTAATGAAACATTCACAACTTATTCACAAATGAATGAAATTCTTTTAGAAAATTTAGATCTTGGTAAAATATTTTTTTTACATCTGATATATTTTATTTTTGAATGATTTTTTGTTAATAAACAGAATTATGTGCTGAAAGTTTTATAAACATGGTTAAAATAATCAGTCATTTTTAGCAATTTAACAAGAATTAAAATGAATTTAAATTTGTTTTGAAATATAGCAAAATGTTTTGTTTATTGGAAATATTAAATTTTATTGATTAGTTTGAAATTAAAACTAAAATAAAAGCTTCAAGAAAGATTTTTCATTGTTAAAAATTCATTTTAAAACTTAGGTATTGCTTTTTCTTTTTTTTTTTTTACCTAGAAAAGTAACTCAATAATTGGAATGAAATAAAAACAAAAAAGTAAATAAAATACAAAGAAAAAAACTGTTTATTGTAGTACTAAAGGAAAAACCATAAGACTTTAAATCTGTTAATCAAATAATGATTTGTAAAGAGAAATTCCTGTATTTTTACTTTCATTTATTTCAATTCTGGTCTTTGTCATGATGAAATGAGAAGCTAGATCAAGGGGAGATAACTGAAACAGTTGCTCCATTAAGCACAATAAACGAAAGAGTTTCCCTCCTTTATTTATCTGAACAGGAATTACAAAATACCTCCTTTTGTGTGTATCTAGTTTTTCATGTCTTAAAAACTATTTGGGTGACTGGATGTCATGTTATTTTCATTTGAAACTAAATAAAATTAAATACAAGTGAAAATTATCATTTCTTCATTGTTTAATTTTGATTGAAAACTTTCATATGTAAACTGTTACTTACCAAGTATTTCTTCAACATTTTTTGTTTTTCCTGTTCCAGTTATTGGACCCGTGCAGAACTTTACAATACTGAGTGTAGGTGCAAGAACTGTTCAAATCTTCCTGCAGCCACCCAAAGAGAAATATGGAGATATCATTGGATATCTGATTGCAACCACAGGAGATAAGTTTTGCCAGATCATGATCTTAAACTGTTCAGGATGCCATATAGATATGACAAAAAAACCGGTAACTTGAATTTCATACATTTATCATATATATATATATATATATATATATATATACACACATACATGCAAACACATGTATATAACTATATTTATATACAAATACACACACACAAACACACACATATATATGTATATATATGGGTTAATCACAGCAAAGCCCACATGCCTAATTTTAAAGTATTCTGCTTTTGAAATTAATGTTTTATTTGCCAGTAGTTTAACATCACTTGAGGAGACACATTTGTAGTGTTGAAACATAATTCTCATTATGTAATGATTTTTAACATGTTTTAATATCCTAAATAAATGTATTGAGCCTTCTTTTAAATTAAATGTTAGCGGGTGTGCTGCCTTGTATGGGGTGATACCGATTAAAAATACGCACAAACATATATATATATATATATATATATATATATATACACACACACACACAGACATAACCAAACATGTGTGTGTGTATATATATATATATATATATATATATATATATATATATATAAAAATGTAAACACAATTAGATACAACAAAATAAATATATATATATATATATATATATATATACAGCAAAAAAAAAATTACCTCAATTTTTGTTTTTTCGTGTGAAAAATACATATGCTTTGTTATAATAAATACATCAAGCTCTCTGTGGATCAGTTTTAATAATTAATATTACTACGATTATATACCAATGGATTGATTACCTGTACTATATATATATGCATAAAACCTAATGAGCCAGAACCTATCTACCTAGCTTCAACCTAATGAATTATCAGGATAACTTTGACTAAAGAGGATTGGCCCACATGGTATTTTATTGAAAAAAAAAAAAACGGCTGCCAGAAAGTGTAAAATATTATCATAAAAACAAAGGAAAACAAAGTAGTGTTGGCCAAACGACATTTTATTGGTAAAGCAGCCATCCAAAAAAAAAAAAAAAAAAAAAAAAAAAATGGATTTCTTATTCAAGTAACCAGGCAGTTTTATGCCTACAACCATTAAGTATTTCTGATTTCTGGTTGAGTAACATATTATGGTTATTATAAGTGGCTATAGCTAATTTTTCCTCCATATATAGGAGGCAATACCTGTTGTCAGCCTCATATTTGCAGCATTTTTTATTATAATGTTGGATCTCAGCCTTAATTCTTTTTTATTTACTACACATGGTTAGACAAACTAGTCCTATGCCTGTATATTTTTATTATTATAATTTCTTTTTCTTTTAATGGTCCTTGGGTTCAACCCATGTAAACTTTTTTATCACTACAACTATTATTATTATTACTACTATTATCAGTTGTTTCTATACACAACCACTTTATACACTACACATTCATACTGGCATTTTCCCTTAAGGGGATAAGTGTCCTTATTAATGCAGATGCGTTTGGGGGAATTGATATGTTCTTTATTTTTTAGCTTTTTAGTGTTGCCTTTATTAATCAAATTAGCAACATTAGGCATGCAACTATAACTCAATTTAACAGTATTTTTGTTAAATATTTTATATAAGTTTTCCTTTAATATTCTAAAGAATTCCTTCTCTAATTTATAAGCTACAGCCATATTATATAGGGGCATGAACCATAGAATTTTCGTAGCCCTATTTTTTCCCTATTACGTCCAAAAATCCACATTACAACCAAAAACGTTTTTGGTTTCTCTCTTCTTAATAATATATACATATATATACAAATACACACAACCATATATATATATATATATATATATATATATACACATACACACACACAAATACAAACATATATATATATATATATATATATATACATATACACACAAATACACACAACCATATATATATATATATGTGTGTGTGTGTGTGTGTGTTTAAGTATATAGAAAATAGGAAAGAGCCGTTAGGTTAATAATCCAAAGTTCTTTAGTATTTTTCTTTTATTTTTAAAAAACAGTGCTCAATACAACAGTAGAGCCTATATTGTAATTATTTTTTAAAAAATATGATCCCATCACTACATAAGATTTCTCATGTTTCAAACACCGAAGCTAAAAACTTCAATTTCATTTATAGAAATTAAATTAAATTAAAGCAGCTAGTTCTGCTTCATCCTCAAGTGAATTTTGGAATAACTAATTTTGAAATTTACGGAGCTTTATAAGCATATACATTTGTAATATTAATTTCTATAGATATGGAGAAAACTAATCATTTTAATAAGGGGCAGTAGGGTATTCATTTTCACTGACAACTATTCTTGTTCTATTTATTATTTTCCCTTTTACTCTCCAGTGAGTGAATATGTGTGTGTGTGTCTGCATATGTCAGTGGGTGTATGGGTGTGTATGTATGTTTGTGCAAGTATGAGTGGTGTTCCGACAGCAATTTTCCCTCCCACTTGCATAAAAACACCAAAATACGCAACCATATATAAATCCAAAACTTAAAAAAGTAATTAGTTTGTCTGACGATTGCAAAAGCATGAAACCCAGGGTCACAAACTCACACCAATCCAATTAAATATATTAGCTCTATCACTGATATTGAGTGCTTTCCAATAAGTACTGTGCATATATATATATATTTATTTATATATACACATACATATGTACATACACATTTCACATATACACACACATACATATATATACACATACATGCAGACACACATATATACACACACATATATACACAGACACATATAGACACACACACACACGGTGTGTCACATTATGATGCAGGCTGTGTCCAATTCCCTCTGCCCACATCAAGACTGATAACCATTGGCTTCATTTACCTCAGGCCTTCTCATCTTCCACCCATAATTCCACATGATGACTTACAAAGATCGAAAAAGTAAACCTAAACCAGCCCTTCAAAAATTACCTAAACCCCTCAACATCTCGTTCTCCAACATCCTTGACATTAGAACCAATTTCTACAGTGTGGAATCTTTCCTCACTGCAAACTGCCCGGACATACTGACTCTGTGTGAGACCAATCTTGACTCATCTATCCCCTCCTCTGAACTCTCGATCCTAGGCTACCTTCCTCTCCTCAGAAAAGACTCTCTAACTCACATGTATGGCCTTGGTGTCTACGTCAAGGACCATCTCCCTCTGGCTAGAGAGTTCTCCCTCGAATCGCCGGACCATTCATACATGTGTCTCCGGCTATCTCTTCTCAATGCTGTAAGATATCTCTTCTTCCTTTATCGCTCTCCATCCCCTCAGGACTGTGGAATACTTGATGTCGTTTCTGACAGCATAGACAAGGCTCTCTCTCTCCACCCGTATGCTCACATATTTGTGTTTGGCGATTTTAACGCCCACCATAACAAGTGGCTTCAGAATGCTACTACTAACCTCACAGGCATACACACAATTAACTTTTCAGTTTCTCAATCCCTCACGCAGATAGTTGACTACCCCACACGTTTTGCCTACAACCAGGACGGTAAGGCCTCTTTTCTCGATCTGTGTTTTACCTCCATCCCCGAGTCTTGTAGTGCCACGCAGCTCTGCCCTCTTGGTAACTCTGATCATGTGGTAGTGTCTATTAACATCTCCTTCAACCCCACCCCCTGCAAAGAGCCTGCTACTACCCGAACCTCGTTCTGCTACCAACAAGCTGACTGGGACTCGTTCCGTGATTTCCTCCGTGATGTCCCTTGGCATGTTGTATTTAAGCTCCCCGTTCAAGAATGTGCTTCAGAGGTCTCATCCTGGGTTAAAGATGGAATTGACGCTTTCATTCCCTCAAGGAAATTCAAGGTCAAATCGCGCTCCTCCCCGTGGTTCTCCGCTGCTTGCTCAGCCGCCATTGCCCATAGGAACCACTTCTTCTACCTATTTCGTAGCGATATGTCCAACTGCAATAGACGCCTCATTGCCTCCACCTGTAACGGGTGTAAGCGTGTCCTCAATGAAGCTAAGTCTCTATTTGCTGCTTGGATGAAAGAACGCATCGCATCTCGCAAATTCGGCTCCAAGGATTATTGCGGTCTTTGCAAGAGTGTTCCGAACAATTGCAAACACTCTATACCCCCTCTGTTTGAGGTCCTGACCTCCTCTGCCGACAAGGCTGAATGCTTTGCTCGGAAATTTTCTTTTAACTCAACGCTTGACTCTTCCGGTGTACCCATACCCGATTTCCCTCTCCGAACTGAGGCCCTACTGAGCGGGTTACACATATCCCCGTCATTGGTATTGGGTATTATCTCTAATTTAGACCCCCACAAGGCTAGTGGTGGAGATGGGATACCAGCCATTGTCTTGAAGAAATGTGCGCCTGAATTGGCGCTCACCCTCTCTACATTATACAACTACTGCCTCAAGGAATCTTATTTTCCTGACTGCTGGAAGTCCTCATCCATTGTTCCTGCCTTTAAGAACTCTGGCGACCCCTCCGACCCTTCTAATTACTGTCCTATCAGTCTCCTACCCCTCTTTGGCAAAGTCTTCGAAGCCCTTATCAACACTGAAGTGGTTAACCACCTTACATCACATGATCTGCTCTCAGACAAGCAATATGGATTCCGCTTTGCCCGATCTACAGCTGATGTGCTTACGGTCATCACTGAATTTATCTACCAAGCTCTTCATAATAACGGAGAAGCTTGCGCCGTGGCCCTTGACATCTCCAAGGTGTTTGATAGGGTTTGGCATGCCTGCCTTCTTCGCAAGATCCAGGGCTATGGTATTACAGGTCAATTGTTTGACCTAATACAATCATTCCTGTCAAACCGTGAATTGAAGGTCGTTCTCAATGGATTCTCCTCCAGCTCCTATCCCACGAATGCAGGTATTCCGCAAGGCTCCATCCTTGGCCCTACCCTGTTCTTGTCATGATCTTCCTTATGCCATAGATTCCCAAGTTGGCATCTACGTGGATGACACCACAATTTACTCCTGCCTCAGAAACAAATCTAGTGTCGCTGACAAAATTAACCTGGCCGTTCGTCTCGAAAAGGACCTTCAATCAGTTGTGAACTGGGGCAGAAATTGGCTGGTTAACTTTAATGCCCCCAAAACAAAACTGCTCTCCATTAATCACCACAGGGATCCTTCCCTGCATCACATTAGAATGTCTGAAGCTCAACTTCTCGAGAGCTCCTCTCTGCTGCTGCTTGGTTTCACGCTGTCTGCTGACCTGAAATAGAACAAATACATCGAGTCAATTGCTTCATCCACTGCAAGGAAAGTTGGCTCCATGTGCCGGGCCAGGAAATTTTTCTCCCCTGAATCGATCCTCCAAATTTACAAATCAACCATCTCCCCTTGCATGGAGTATTACTGCCATATATGGTCTGGAGCCCCTTCTGTTTGCCTCGATGTTCTTGATAAGATCAAGCGACGGGTATGCAATGTAATTGGCCCTGATCTGGCTTCTCGTCTGCAGTCTCTCTCTCACAGACACACCGTCGCGCCTCTCTGTCTATTTTATAAATACTTCCATGGTAATTGCTCCGATGAGCTGCTATCGCTGGTTCCCAGGCTCCATGAATTCAAGCGTCCTACGAGGCTGGCATCCCGTTCCCACCCTTTCACTGTTGAAACTGTTAAATGTAGACGTCTCTTTTACTCCAATAGCTTCATATCTCACACCTGTGGAACTCCCTTCCCTCTTCCTGTTTCCCTGACAACTATAATCTCCAATTATTCAAATGTAACGTCAATCGACATCTCCAGTTGCACTGATCTATCCACTATCCTTCTCCACATCCTTTCCTCTATCACTCCTATCTGCTCTTGCTCCAAATCCTCTGTAACCCCTTGCGTGCTAGTGGCTTTCAGCCTTGCCTGGGGTGAAAAGCTTAAAAAAATATATATATATAGTTGGACAAAGTTATTTTACATTATTACTGTAAACATAAACTAAGTCTAATGAAGTGGTAAATGATGAAATGTGTAACACAAAAACTTTTTCTATTTTGCTAGATTTTTTCTAAAATTGAATTGAGAATGGCATTGGCATTATTCAGGAATTGATTATCACAGTTGCCCGTATGCTAGGATGGATAGCTGATCCTTTTTGCAGATGTCTGTATGCTAGGATGGATAGCTGATACTTTTTGCCGATGCCCGTATGCTAGGATGGATAGCTGATCCTTTTTGATGCCCGTATGCTAGGATGGATAGCTGATCCTTTTTGCCGATGCCCGTATGCTAAGATGGATAGCTGATCCTTTTTGCCGATGCCCGTATGCTAAGATGGATAGCTGATACTTTTTGCTGATGCCAGTTTTACAGGATGGATAGCTGATCCTTTTTGCAGATGCCCGTATGCTAGGATGGATAGCTGATCCTTTTTGCTGATGCCAGTTTTACAGGATGGATAGCTGATCCTTTTTGCAGATGCCCGTATGCTAGGATGGATAGCTGATACTTTTTGCTGATGCCAGTTTTACAGGATGGATAGCTGATCCTTTTTGCAGATGCCCGTATGCTAGGATGGATAGCTGATACTTTTTGCTGATGCCAGTTTTACAGGATGGATAGCTGATCCTTTTTGCAGATGTCTGTATGCTAGGATGGATAGCTGATACTTTTTGCAGATGCCCGTATGCTAGGATGGATAGCTGATCCTTTTTGATGCCCATATGCTAGAATGGATAGCTGATCCTTTTTGCAGATGTCCGTATGCTAGGATGGATAGCTGATACTTTTTGCTGATGCCAGTTTTACAGGATGGATAGCTGATCCTTGTTGTAGCTGCCTGTTTTTGTTTAATACACTCAAATGCCAATTCTTGTTTATACTACAACTATACTGAGCGGACATTACTTTTTAAGATAGAGAATGCATAATAATGATATTAATAATAATAATAATAATATTTTAGATTTGCTTTGGATTCAATATCACACATATCATTTTGAAAATGTTTAAAAAATGGCAAATGTCCACTTGTGAACCCACTAGCCTATCCAGTTCAAGGGAGGTAACTCATATAGAAAAATAGAAAAACCTGACATTACAGGCAAGCTCATAAAGCTTTTTTTTGTCCATTGTAGACCTATGCACTGCCAGCCGCCTGCAAAGAAAAACTTTGCGCTAATGTCTCAAATAAAGAAGTTGAAACACTGGAGAAAAATGTTACAATTGAAAACCTTTTGCCATATCACGAGTACAAAATTTTGGTAATGGCTTACAACAAAGAAATGTGCGGAAGTAAATCTCAGAAGTTCTTCAAAACACTGGAAAGTAGTAAGTACAAGCTTTATTACTTTGTCCCCTTCTATTTTTCAGCTTTTGAGTGCTTTGTAACTTCTGCACATGGATGATCATAGCTCTCCACAATTTCCTGTCCTTGCTTTACCATCTCTTCACAAGGACTCATTAGAACAGTTGCTTACTGTTTCCCTCTCCCTAGCTTGGATTGTGTACACTTTGGGTTTTCTCTTAATTTCAGGAACTCTCCTAAATTCTACCTTCGTGTTTTTGCTCATCCACACACGGCAGTTCTGGGCCACGTTCTCCCAGCAATTTGTAATGCTCTCAATACTTTTTCTAAACAGGAACTGGAAGTAAATATCAGCTGAGGGGCTCAGATAGTAGACAATTCCTGTCAGTGTTTGTGATGTTTATGTTTTAAATGCTCTATATAATCCTATTATGTCAGATCATAGGTGACTAAACCAGTTTCCCAACCCAGCTTTTATGGTGAGATGAGTGACTAAAAACTCAACAGAATTAAAAACAAGACCTGTCAAAGAGTAGAAGAGTCTTTTTGTAGAGTCAATGTTTATTTAACCCAATGGAATCCACACAGGGCCAGGTTTAGATGAAGAGGAGCCCTAGGCTATTCCACTTGTGAGGCCTCTCCATGTCCCCAATTTTCATGAGTAGAGGAAAATGGAAGAGTGTTAGATTAAACAATTTGAGCAAAGCCGAGGATGATGGTGGGTGTTTTAAATTGTTGAAGGCCTATGACAGCATCTGTAAGAAAGGGCCTATGACAGTGTCAAGGCCATCTAGATTTTGAGGCTCTAGGCCTCAGCCTGCTAAGCCAATAATTAAATCTGGCACTAGCTCTACGGCTATACATGCAGCTGGTGTGGAGAATGACATTGCATTGCAGAGTAGAGGGTTTCCTAGACTGAAGTTATCATCTCAGGAGGAGGGTTATCCCAATGGAATCTATGGTCATATGTTCCTGATCAATGGAAGCCTTCAAATTGGAGGACATCATTTCTGTATAATCCTATTATTTTACGTCACTATTGGTACAATGTAACACAATGCTAACTGCTGCATAGGTGACTAAAGCGGTTCTCCCAACAAGTTTTTTTTCTGGTGAGATGAGTAGCTAGCCACCCAGAAGAATTAAAAAATAGATCTGTCAAAGGGCAGATTAACACTCTTGTGCAGTCAGCAGTTATTGAGTACAATGGTCTCCACAGCTATTCATGCAGTTACTGCTGTGACAGCACCACATCGCTGGGCAGAGGGTTTCCTCGACTGAAGTCATTATCCAGAGCGGAGAGTTCTCCTGATGAAATCAACAGTTGTGTGTCCATAACCACCAGGTGGGAGCCATCAAGTTGACGGATATCAGCTGTGGTTTGACCTGGTAAGGGATGGGCTCTGCTTGGTTTACTTGCTCATGGTACACTATACATAAATGGATAACTCTCCAGCTTAAAACTCATATATGCTGATGGAAGTGGTTAAGTGTAATGACTCTGTAACTACACCTGGTCATGGGACTGATGTTGATAATATTCCTAAGCATTTTTTTTTCTAATGTTCACTCAATACAAGGCGCAAGGGTCACTCAAGGCCCAAGGGTTACTGTGTTGTGTCAGTGTAAAAAGGGCAACAGAAAAGATAGACAACTTATTGCACACATGAAGAGATTTAATTAGCAAATAAAATTTCAGAGTTCAGGTGGAGAATAGAGTTGAAGTAGACTTTAGAAGGGAATGGAAACCCAATCCTAAACAGGGAACAAGGGATAAACCTCTATTCCTGTTTAAAAGACTGGTGACTAAACTGATTATTGTAATTTCATGTTTTTGTTACTGCAATCACTTCTAATCTTTTAAACATGTAATTAAAATAAATTTTTAAAAAAATCCTTAAATTCTGTGTAATATTAATTAATTTGTTAATTAGACATTAAATTATCTGTCAATATTTGACATCAACAGATTGTCAGTGTCAAATTCTGCAAGCGACTATTTTTTGTTGGCATCAATCTTGAGTGCTTTATGTTTTAGAGCTTGAGAACTTGATATTTATTTAGGAGGTGTAAACTGGTTGCTTTTACTAATACACATGTAAGTACCAGCAGTAATACGTCGTTATTGTTCTTTTAATTTTGAATTAGGAAATCATAGTTCATATTGTTTAATTCCTAGCAAAATAAATATAGAAGTACACTATAGCACAATTAAGTTGTAGGTGTACAGACGGTGATTACCGTATGTTTCCACATATAAGATGACCTTTAATTACCCAAAGTCACCCTTAAAAATTGGGGGTTATCTTATATTATAATTCTAAAAAAGAAACCTTAAATTCTGATTGCTGTTTGTTTGTCGGTAAGCTAACTTCATGCTCGAAGTAATAATCAATAACATATAAAAAGGATTCACATTATCAAATAAACTGATAATAGAAGCAATAAAACGATTTCTACTTCATTTACTGGCATAACTTAATAATTTCTTATTCAAAGGATAATTCCATATCAATAAAATCAATTTGTATCCATGCAAGCTCAGCTGAGAAAATGTAAACATCGAGTTATGATTGTGTTCACAGCAACTTTTATCCCTAGCTGAACTTTCAATAATCATCATGGTAGTGATAATTATGACAGTAATAACATTTAAGATGACATAATATTCCTTTCTCATTAAAAATTAGGAACAGACTGAATAAAAAAATGTCTAAAGTGGAATCTACTATTATCGTACATTATTGCACTGTTATTAGCAGTATTTTGTGATTGTTGATGAAGTATAAGTAAATGGCCATTAGTACACCAGGCTGTTTGTAACTGTTTAGATATAAGAAAAGAAGAGGAGGATGAAGAAGAATCAGCATTCACAAGAGATCATATGATGAAACTTAAAAAAAACAATGGTTTCCCTTTTAGGGGATGTGTGCAGTAAAACATGATATAATTTCTAAGGATAAAGTAACAACATAACCAAAAACATCATCTTTATATAATCAATAAGCAGTCATCTTATACTACAAGTATAGTATAAATTAATGAAAATTTACTATATATTTTGACCTTTCTTATCTAAAGGTCATCTTATACGCAGAAATATACGGGATCTCTCTTTGGTCATGAACCTTATTCTTAAATGTTGGGTATGAAAAACAAGAAAAGATTTGAAATCATTTAAACTTCTTTCTAAAATACAGTTCTTATTAAGTGATTCCAATTAGTAAACTTTAATTGGTTTACACCTTTATTCCTGCACTATGGGCATTATTTAATTCTATTTTACAGCTCCGTCAATAGTAAGACAACTTCAAGGCACTTCTGTATCAAATGACAGTATCACATTAAAATATGAGGCTCCGATGCATAAAAATGGCATTATTATAACTTACACAATACAAGTCTGTTTTAAGAAACATATTTGTAGACATACACCAAACAACACTGTACTCATTTGCAATAAGTTCAACACAACAAAAACAACATACGTTCTCAAAGACCTTAAACCAAATTGGCATTATATAGTGAGTGTTTGTGCATGGACCAGCAAAGGTGCTGGCAGATTTAGTAAGCCAATCAATATCATCACCAAAGAAAGTGGTAAGTAGTTTTTATTGCTACTGTTTCTCAGTTCCTTCCACAAGAGACTAACACTAACTTTGGCTACCCTGAATATAAATCTAACCTTTTTGTTTTGGCCTTTGGGTTTCTTTTTATATAATTTTATTGAAGAGTGTAGACATTTTGTGTTTATTGAATTTGTCCATCTTCCTATCCAGATTAACTCCTTCATAAAAACAGCTGTTGTTGATGGACATCATTTCCCAAACTTTTATAATGGTTGTGTCCAAACTTTCAACTCTCATAGATCATCCTTAGGGCTATTGTGCTAGTCCAACTTTATTTTGGGACTGACATGAATAAGAAGAATATTTTATCACCATGTAATAAAGATATTTATTTACACCTAAGCATGAATACAATGGTTAACATAAACACAATGTCCTTTCCTATGTAGAGAGAATATGTCAGGCAGACTTATTGTAGCGAAAGAGATAATGAGCTACCTCGAAAAAGAGTTTGTGTTTTGTGTGTGATCTGCCGAAGAAAAATTACCAAAAAGTAGTTAGCAAAAATCTACTTTAAGGACAAGAATCTATGCTAATGTTCTTCCTTCCCCTGAATGGCGTGACCAATCAGAAAGATCTCCCGGTGAACAAAAGCCGTTGTTTTTCACTTATGTGGCAGATTTCGATTTTCTGAGCTTGGTGGATGAACATGCGTTTTTGCTGGTGAGAAGTGAAGGTTGGATGTGTAACCCCCATTTTGTCATTTTCTATGTTGCCTGTTGGACTATTACGATGGAATATCGTTTGAACTGTGATTTGGCTACAGGTGTTGCGGTCGAGAGAGAGAAGAAATCTATTGCAGACGTTTATTGCTACTATAAGTTGACAGTCTTTTTTTTTTCTTTAAAACCACACTTACCCATCTGGTGGAGTGAAATAGAGCTTGATAACTTGTACCTTTAAAACACTCGGCAACTGGTACTGTTGGCTGTGGAGAGAATTTCTTGCATGTACTTTCAGACCAGGTCTGGTCTCTTCTCTGGTGGTGGTCAGCCTTTTCTAAACCCACAAGATTTTATTAACCAATGAGAGACCACCTAGCATCATGTGACCAATCTCTCTATATATAGGAGCAGATGAATTTTACAAAACCAATAGGGCTGTGTAATTAATGTATTATATAAAAAAATATAGTAGTAGTCATAATAAGTGTATTTAGTGTAAGATTATATTTAAATTTAATAGAGCAAATCTATAAATGAAGGTAGCCCCATTCCACCACCGTGTTGCGAGAATGGCATAAAATATTTTGTTAATTCTGTATGAATTTCCAAAACATTCCATGCTGTTTTTGTAAAGGATAATTTGTAATTTGGTGAGGAAGATGAACAAACTCAATTGACCCACACACACAAAAAAATGTATATACTCTTTAAGAAGACACGTTTGAAGGAACAATTTCTATGTGAGTATACTAAGTATCTCTTCCTCTTTCGCTCATTATTATATTTATATAATATCTCTCTCTCTCTCTCTCATATATATATATATATATATATATATATATATATATATATATATATATATATATATCTAGCATGGTAAGATTTTCTTTATTTTCATTTTCTTTTTGCCTTACTGATATTCCTTTTTCTCTCAGTTCCTGCTTTTTCTTTTGGTTTGACTACTGTTTTCCAGGCACTTAGTCTTAGAGGAAGACAGCAACTTGAATAGACCAATTGATTAAATAGAATTGATATTCCATGCTGATAATTACATTACCAAAGAATGAATACCCCTTCACCTAAAACTAAGAATCATATTGCAATTCTGTGTTCCTTACTTAGTACGTATGTTACACCCTGTCATTACCTCAGATAAATAATGTGCCATTCTTGTTTGTGAAGATAAGTGGAAGAAAAGATATATCAAAGGTTTGCAGCAATGTTTATTGTTTTAAAAAGCAATGATTAGAATTGGAATAAAAACCTAAACATATGACAAAAGGGAATTTTCTACATTTTTCTTGTTCTTGAGAATTTAAAACAACAATATTAAACACAATTTATTTATTAGGTTATTTATTTGCAAGAATAATTTTATATTAAAACTAATGCAATATTTATCATTTACATTATAAAGAAATAAGTGTGTAAACAATTTTTTATTCATAAATTTATAAACATTATTTTATTCAAATATGTGAACCAACTATAAAGAAATCCTTACTATTTACCATTTTATTAAGTTTGAATCAATTGGCAATTAGCTAATGTTTTGCCAACCATTCCAATAAATAAATAGTGTAAATAAACAAAGCTAATTGTGTATATTATTTTTGTTGTCAATTCTCAAGAATGCCTGTCTAGGAGAAAGACTGTTCAAAATTATGAACAAAGCAAGAGAAAACCACTCCACTAAAATTCCCTAAGACGAAATGCCAATTCACAGATAATAAAAAAGGGAATCTTCGTTTAGCCTGAAGGGACATGGTGCTATAAATAATTTTGTTGCCTTGTAAAATCTAATAAATCATAGTATTGGATAAAACTAATTTTAATCTTCATTTCTTTTAGCTTCAACTTTATTCATTATTATTTTTGCTGCATATTCATTTTGTTTTTTGCTTGCACCTTCGTATTTTGCTGTCTCTCCCGTTTCAAATCTTTCAAATCTTTTTCTCTTTCACTGGAAATTGCTGCATTTTTACATCTCAATTTTGTGAACATGTTACTGATGTTCAGTGGCCTATCTATAGTATGGCAGAGAACATAAGGCACATGGCATGGGGACTAATTGAGTTGGGTGCACCACAATATCACTGAACAAATTATTTTGTCGTGTAATATTAATTTTTTAGACATTAAGCATTAAATAATTTATCAATATTTGACATCCGCAGATTGTTGGTGTAATATTCTGCAAGTGACAGTTTTTTGTAGACCTCGATGTTAAGGGCTTTATGCTTCAGAGCTTGGGAGCTTGATATTTATTTAGGGGGTATAAAATGGTTGCTTTTACTAATACACATGTAAGTACCAGCAGTAATACATTGTTATTGTACTTTTAATTTTGAATTAGGAAATCATAGTTCATATTGTTTAATTCCTAGCAAAATAAACGTAGAAATACACATGAAGTGCACTATGGTGCAGTTAAGTTGTAGGGCCCAAAATGTGATTATCTCCCTTTGCTTGAGATAAAGTCATGTGATGATTGCTTAGTGATGTCACTTCCTACAGTGACAAAACTGGCAGTCAGTCAGCTTACAGGAGTCAAACTGAACAGTTGTTTTTTTGTTTAGCAGGGGCGATGGTGTTGTCTCTCCTGAATGGGGGCTATATCTCGCTCCACCAACAAGCTCCCACATGGTGCAGCTTACAAGCCCCTGGAACTGTTTCCCTTTAGGAATAAAGTCTAAGAGAATGATAGCATATTTTTGTAGTTGTTGTTTCTTAACATTTGTTAAAGTTATCTATATTTTAAGTAAATGTTTCACTAAAGACTTGAAATGGTAATAAGAAACATGTCTGAAACTTTGAAAAAATTCAAGCATATGTTTTCTTGTCTAAAATCACAGATTGTTAACACATAATCTATTCCAAATTTATTATATATATATTAATGGTCTTGGCTTGTATTTTTGGACTAGTGCATTTATTATGTATTTTAATTGGTTATCAGATGCTTAGACAGGAGTGCAATTAAGGGACTTGCCATGGGACATTACTTTTTAAAAATCCCCTTCTTCTGATAAGTTAATAATGTATGCAATGAATCATTGTTGGGAATGAGAAACATGCCTTTAACTATCTCCTTTATTTCATTAGTTACGAAAAAAAAAAAATTTAAATGAATTCTATCGTGAAAGCAGCACATCTAAAAAAAAAAAAAAGGTTATGTTATTTTGTATTTATTATTATAACGATTTAGAAAAATATAGAATATTAGAAAATAAATTTAATTCCTGAAATATATTCCATTATTAAATAGAAACATTTTGAAATGTAACTGAATAAGGAACAAGAAGGAATCCTTCATAAATTTGACATGTTCCACTATTTAGTTTCATCAGAAGGTTTGGGAATGAAATGATATGGTGTTATATTTCAATTTTCAAATTTGTATGATTTTTTTTTTGCTTTTATTGCTTGTATGAAACATCATGTGTATATTTTGTGGTATTCATGTTTTTTTTTTACTGATAGTTCACCAAATACGAGACCTAAGAGACACTCAAGGTAGAGGGTTATTGAGTGAGATTGTTGGGAAAGCGGGAAGTTAGAGTGTATTATGAGGACAAGTAGGATATTGACCCTGGACTTAAAGAGATCAAGATTGCAGATGTCAGGGAAGTGCTTTCTCGAGAGTATGTTCCACAAAGTAACAGTTCTGTGGAAGAAGCTCTCTGAGTGGAATTTGCTCTTTATCAAAGGAACATGGTGACAGGGTGGGTCCTCAGCTGTGAATGTCTGAGATGGTGGGATGAAGCAATGTTAGTTTTGTTTAAGAGTGTAGGGTAAAGCAGGGCACAAAGTAACACGGGATAAAAAGTAGCTTGTGGATTTAGGGGTTAAATTATTATTTCACATTGCAATGGGCTCTTGTGATATTTTCTCTTAAGTATTACTACGCTTTTCTTGCCTCATCGCTTTAATATTCGTGAAAATCAATGAAATCGGATTATCCAAAATTGATACATACAAGTAGAATTTCACTTATTTCGTATAGCGCACATTATAGTAAGACCGTTTTATCACTTTTCAGATTGTTTCAAATTATCATTTTATGTTTATTAAAGTTAAATAAAGTTGCATTTGAAGTGCAAATCAGGTATCAGAGTGGTTTCATTGTCCTAATTTTAGTTTTTACAATTTATACCACCAGGTTACATTGTGTCTCACTGTTTGTTACTTTTTGTCCTAGCGGTTGGGGAAAAAGTAACATTTTGCAAGTTTCATTTTTTTCATGTTAACTCATTAAACTGAAATCCAGAAGAACTCCTCATCATAATGTTGATTTAATGTTCATATACAACTTAAATAACTGTCCGTCTTTAATTATATGGTCGATATGGTAATTTGAAAAATGGTGTTACTGATTGCCTCTCTATACCGTACTAAAATTGGTTACACATACGATGAACGTTAAGAGTAATTTCTGTAATATTACGTTAGATCATCTGAAAAAGTATGTATATTAAATTGTTTACATTTTATGAATATAGGTAATATAAAGAAATGTCTGGTGAGTATTTATTTTGTTCTTTATTTATATTCCTTAGAGGTAACATGCTATTCGATAAAAGTGACTCACCTGATTTTTTATTATACAGTGCTGTTTGATAAAAGTGACTCACTTGATTTTTTTTTCCTAAATGTTCTCTTCTCCGATGAAACGAAAGTTGAGCTAAATTCAAAGGATAAGCGATCTAAAATCTGAAGAAGAAGCTTTGAAAGCTCTTTGAATTTAGCAGTAAGTACTGTCAAGTATCCGTTCAGTATAATGTTCTGGGGATGCTTTTATTTTCATGGAACTGATTTCTTAAAACCTATTGAAAAGACCCTCAGAAGCGAGCAGTACAAGAGAATTTTAGAGTCTTGTCTGCTCCCTTCTGCTGAAAGGGTGCAAATCGACCCCACCAAGCTCATTTTTATGCAGGATTATGCTCCCTGTCACAAATTAAAATTGATAAAGGAATACTTTGATGAGAAGCAGGTGAGTGTTATGACATGGCCGCCCCAATCTCCTGACCTCAACCCCATAGTAAACTTATGGAGCATTATAAAGTACAGGCTCTCGCGAAAGCAGTTGAGCAACAAAGAGGATTTGATCGTGAATTTCATGTCCAAATGGAATTAAATGCTTGGAGATGAGATTTGCCAGAGCTTAATCAAGTCAATGCCAAAAAGGGTTGAAAAGGTTATTCAAAATAAAGGAGGAGCCATAGATTATTAAATATTTTGAACTATATTACCTATTATAAATAAATTATACCTCTATTATTCTTTATTTAAAGCTGTTTGGTTATGTTTCTACTGATTATTAGTTGCAGGAAATAAGTGAGTCACTTTTTTTGCACAGAGTTTTTCCCTAAATCTCATTTATATCCAAAATTATAATTATCAATAGAATGAATACCTTAGGGTGAGTAAATTTTTTTACTAGGTGTTCGGGAAGGGGTCTTTATATTAGTATGATTAAAAATTAGTTTGACCCCCAAAACAATAGGCCAAAAAATTTTTAAGTAAAAAAAAAAATCAGGTGAGTCACTTTTATCGAACAGCACTGTATTTTCTTCGTAACGTGTTGTGGTGAAGATCAGAGACAAATTGAAATACACTTACATTCGAGATGGAGTTTTCCTCCTTCTTTTACTATGTGCAGTGTTACTTTAAGAGGTTGGCTATCATGGCTCTCCACAATTTCCTGTCCTTAATAAATTTTGTCTTTCTGTTATCTTCCCAAAATCTTGGGAAATTCACATGACCTTGAAAAGAAAAAAAGAGAGAGAATAAAAACAGAGCACAACCTACCAAAGGATGTTGTGCAAATGGATGTCAGGACAGTGTTTGGGAGAGATGTCGATACAATAAGATTTACTCTAAGCTACAAAAAGGGCAGGAAAATGTGTGTTCACCCATGGACGATAGAATAAGTTCGTACAACACTCTACTGTCACGGAACGGGAAACATCTTACGTTTTAGGCCAGTAAATATGTTAATCTTTTTTTTATGCAAAAACAATCTGAAGAATTGTTCAGAGACTGTGGGAAGATGTCGCAAATATGAATGTTCATTTTTTTTTAGTTTGTTTTTCTTTTTAAAAAAATGATAAAAATATTCATATTTAAAATTATTTTCTTTTATTGTAATTTGCTTTTAAACTTTTTAAAGCGGCTAAAAATAGATCAAAACGTCGAATCTTCCTATTTAAAAAAAAATCATCTCATCCCAAACAAGGCAATAATGCCACTAAGACGCAAAAGGCTACTGGGAGTGGAAGAGAATGAGAAGACTTTAGTGAGGAGGAAGGACAATAAAAGAACAGGTTTCAGAAAGAGAAAAGTAGGTGATTGCGGTTGCATTTAAATTTTTGAAGATTGTAGGTTGCAGAGAATCAAGAAATCGGAAGAGAGTTCCGCTGGCAAGAAGTTTGTCGTTACAATTTTTACACGTTTTTAATTGGTGTTTGCATCGAAGTAAAATAATCCTCTAAAAACAAAAACACTTCAAAGAAAAGTCAAAGAAAAGTCGGCAGTCAAGGGGAATAAATCTATGTTTTGTTACAGAGTAATCTCCCTTACCTATATATATATATTTTTTTAGGTATATTGTTTTTTTTCTTATATATTTTTAAAGTAAATGATAATATGCAATAGCAGATTCTTTCTTTTATATGTGCTGTCTCTCTTCAAAAGGTTGGCGATTATGGCTCTCTACAACTTCCTATCTTTTCGCAGTGTTTCACAATGTATGTATTTTTACTATCACTACTCTTCCCTGTTCTACACAAGTTTGTTAGGTAGGAGACTTGATGTTTCAATATGTCCCTCTTGCCTTCATTTTGTGTCTCAGAAATTTAAACCACCTCCTCTTCTGATTCTAAGTATAAATGACATTTTGTTTCTTTCAATATTTTTAAAACGTTCCTGTTGTTCAAATGCTCTATGACATTGTTAGTATATTTCTGTAGAACCATATCTCTGTCGCAAGTCTTCACTTCACCTGTGAGGAAATTGTCCAGCATCCACTAACATATAGGAGGACAGATATTACATGGCAGTTCAGTACTCTTTTTCCTTGTTTCTAACGAATTTATTTCTTAATACTTTGCCGAGTTTTTGGATGCTATCTTTTGCTATTCTAACTCACCTTCGGATTTTGTTTTCATATTTTCTGTTCTTTGTTAAAACACTTTCTAGATATTTAAATTTCTGTACTTGCTTGACCTTTGACCTTTCTAATTTGTAGCCCACATCTTTGTCTGTTTCTCTCTCTGACGATCATACATTTCATCTTCTTACAAGTGATAGTTATTCCTTTCTTCCTGCTCTTCTTTACTACCTTGTCTCAGAGATCCTATAGTTTTCTTTTTGCTTTTGTCATCAGTATGGTGTTATCTGCATATCTCATACTGTTTAGATTGTGTCCACCAATAATAACTCCTGATAGGAAATGCCCTTTGGATCAACTCATTAATGTTAAATAAATCAAGTGAGAAGATGCATCCATGTTCTTATAATATTTATAAATGTTTTTCTTTAAAACAGTTTTTCAGGAAAATTGATTTCTCAAGTCCACTTCCTCCCTAAAATTTTGTTTAAGATAATGAGGAAAGCTAACATCTTGATTATATCATTATTTTCTCTTCTAGTTACGTGCTATCTATTTTAGTTGTTATTGCTTTTTCTAGTATTGATGGGAGTTTCCTACCTAACTTTTTGTTTTTGGTAGTGTGGAAAGCTAACATCTTGATTATATCATTATTTTCTCTTTTAGTTACATTTGCTATCCATTTTAGTTGCTGCTGTTATTGGAAGTCTTCAAGATGTTTTTTTATTATTTGGTATAGCTCTTTGTGATTCTGCAACACCTGAATTGAGTATCTGATGAATTTAAGATCTAAAGGATACATTCACTTCAAGC
Organism: Acanthosepion esculentum; assembly: GCA_964036315.1. Lineage (NCBI taxonomy): Eukaryota > Metazoa > Mollusca > Cephalopoda > Sepiida > Sepiidae > Acanthosepion > Acanthosepion esculentum. Next base: position 43,417,908 of record OZ038488.1, read on the forward strand.
CATTTTTAATCACTGATCTGAGGAAATAGTTGTATATAGAATCTCTGTAGATAATAGAATTGTATTACATTTATTATTATTAGTATGCTTTGGTTGATTCTGCTTATGATAGTTTTCATATGTACAGATGGATAGAAAGAGGAATTTCTTTTTTGTCTCAGTCATACAAGATATATAATGGTAGTAAATAGAAAAAGAAATAGTGGTGAATATATTGAATAAACCAACCCATTCATGGCAATACATATAGCACAAGAAATTCCATACTGATTTACTCAAAAGAGAAAATAGAGGTCCTACTCTTTTCATATACATTAAGCAACTGAAGAAAGTCCCACGACAGATCAACTGTTCACTCATGCGGAAAACTTCTTGTAGGATAATGACTTTTCTCACAATGACAGAATGTTAGCATTGTTGGTGAACCACATCTTTTGCATATTGTGAAAGAAAAAAAATGCATAACAAGTCATAGTTTTGATCCTTTATTTGTGTTTGAAATCTTTTTTTATCAATATGACTTTTTATATTGAAACAAATCAAAGAAAAAATATGATTTTGATGCTTTATTTTTTTTTGTTGCTGATTTAGTTCCATCGCCAGTGGTTAATTTGGAAATTACAAAAGTGACAAATACATCCTTAGAATTCCAGTGGGAACGACCATGTTTCCCCAATGGGAATATTACAAATTACAGAGTAGAATATAGAAATAAAAATGGCATGGTGAATCACAATCAAACTCTGGCTCTGGCTGGTAAACTGGAAAAACTTCATCCGTATCAAATATACAGCATCAATGTTTCAGCTTGCACCAGATCAGGATGCTCAAACAGTGAAAATGTCAAAAATAGAACTCTGGTTGGAAGTAAGTATGTTTTTAATTATTTCCTTTATTACAATGTGTGAGCTGTGGAAGAAAGGTTTATTTCCAGGTTCTAGTTCTCCCATTATCGACATTATCATATCCATGATAAAATAACACCTTAATACATAGGTGGAAAAGCTGGAAGAAAAGTAATGACATACACGATTTGTTTTCAGAGAGAGTATTATGCTGCTAAGTTATACACACTATTATAAACACATGTCCCATGCAGAGAAATTATATCACATGTCTTCAACAGCAAGCAGGGAGAAAAGTGAGAGTCTTACTTGTAATATTTTCCGAAGGAAGAACTGTAGGTACACCAGTTTCTCTATAAACCTGCTGAGGCTATGTGGTTCTCCCTGTAAGACTTACTGCTGTTGGCTAGGGACTTCTTTCTTCTGGCTTTACATCACAACTGCTCTTTGTCACTATCCCCTGTTGTTATGTGACGCTCGGGAGATAATCTCAGCCAAAGGAAGATAATCATCTTTTGTAGCCCTAAAATTAGAAAGTCAATAATATTAAGAAAAAAAAAAAATTTCCTCTTTGTTGTTAACTTTCATAACACAATCATGCACTTGACTCGTTCAGAAGAATGGAATTTTTGAACATAGCAATAAAGTCAATGGAGCTTTATATTCAGAATTATTAATCAAATGAAAAGATCTCAACAAAATGTCTGTCGTCTTCAAGTTATATTTAAACAATTGTTTAAAAAATGTTTAAATATAATTTGAAGACAGACAGACATGTCTGTTGAAATATTGTTTAACATTGTCAAACACAGCTTTTTTTCTTTTCTTTATCTTTTTCTTAAATTGCACTCTTAACTGTTGAAAAATACTGGCAGAGTTACATCAATCATTTAGTCTAATAAAAAGATCTCTTGGTAAAAACTTATGGTAAATCCAAAGGCAATGTTTTATAACATAAGAAAATGCACATGGTTTGGTTTATTTTGTTTTACAGCATATCAACACCTCAGAGGATTATCTAATGCCAACAAGATTTTTAGGATAGGTTTGTATGAACAGAATATTTATTTTTTATAAGAAATCAGTTTGTAGATCAGATTTCATTGAAGCATTTCTTGTAAAGAGGGTTTTTGTTGAGAGTTAAATCTATTACTGGTAGTATTTTTTCTTGGTGGTAATACTTTTTTTTTCAAAAATGTATTGCTGGTAATACTTTTTTTTTTCATACAAAAATGTATTGCTGGTAATATTTTTTTTTTTTTTACAAAAATGTATTGCTGGTAATATTTTTTTTTTTCCAAAAATGTATTGCTGGTAATATTTTATTTTTTTTCCAAAATGTATTGCTGGTAATATATTTTTTTTTTTCCAAAAATGTATTGCTGGTAATATTTTATTTTTTTTCCAAAATGTATTGCTGGTAATATATTTTTTTTTTTCCAAAAATGTATTGCCGGTAATATTTTTTTTTTCAAAAAATGTATTGCTGGTAATGTTTTTTTTCAAAAATGTATTGCTGGTAATATTTTTTTTTTCAAAAATGTATTGCTGGTAATATTTTTTTTTTCAAAAAATGTATTGCTGGTAATATTTTTTTTTTCAAAAAATGTATTGCTGGTAATATTTTTTTTTCAAAAAATGTATTGCTGGTAATATTTTTTTTCAAAAGTGTATTGCTGGTAATATAATTTTTTCAAAAAATGTATTGCTGGTAATATTTTTTTTTTCAAAAATTTATTGCTGGTAATATTTTATTTTTTTTCCAAAATGTATTGCTGGTAATATATTTTTTTTTCAAAAATGTATTGCTGGTAATATTTTTTTTTTTTTTACAAAAATGTATTGCTGGTAATATTTTTTTTTTCAAAAATTTATTGCTGATAATATTTTATTTTTTTTCCAAAATGTATTGCTGGTAATATATTTTTTTTTTTCCAAAATGTATTGCTGGTAATATATTTTTTTTTTTCCAAAATGTATTGCTGGTAATATATTTTTTTTTAAAAATGTATTGCTGGTAATATTTTTTTTTTCCAAAATATATTGCTGGTAATATATTTTTTTTTTCCAAAATGTATTGCTGGTAATATATTTTTTTTTCAAAAATGTATTGCTGGTAATATTTTTTTTTTCAAAAAATGTATTGCTGGTAATATTTTTTTTCAAAAATGTATTGCTGGTAATATTTTTTTATTTTTACAAAAATGTATTGCTGGTAATATTTTTTTTTCAAAAAATGTATTGCTGGTAATATTTTTTTTCAAAATTGTATTGCTGGTAATATTTTTTTTTCAAAAAATGTATTGCTGGTAATATTTTTTTTCAAAAATGTATTGCTGGTAATATTTTTTTTTTTTTACAAAAATGTATTGCTGGTAATATTTTTTTTTTTTTAAATTTATTGCTGGTAATATTTTATTTTTTATCCAAAATGTATTGCTGGTAATATATTTTTTTTTTCCAAAATGTATTGCTGGTAATATTTTTTTTTTCAAAAAATGTATTGCTGGTAATATTTTTTTTCCAAAATGTATTGCTGGTAATATTTTTTTTTTCAAAAAATGTATTGCTGGTAATATTTTTTTTTCAAAAAATGTATTGCTGGTAATATTTTTTTTCAAAAATGTATTGCTGGTAATATTTTTTTTTAAAAAATTTATTGCTGGTAATATTTTATTTTTTTTCCAAAATGTATTGCTGGTAATATTTTATTTTTTTTCCAAAATGTATTGCAGGTAATATTTTATTTTTTTTCCAAAATGTATTGCTGGTAATATATTTTTTTTTCAAAAATGTATTGCTGGTAATATTTTTTTTTTAAAAAAATGTATTGCTGGTAATATTTACTATAAAAATCTATTTTTATACTTTCATAGTGTCTATTTGCCCATAGCTGGGAACCTAACAGGCACATAGTTTCAATTGAAAGAGATTTTCTAATAACTTCAAGAGATCGAAAAAGATCAATGTGGATCAGATGAACCCATTAATGTTGGAAAGAGCCAAATGCATTTGAAAATGTCATGCAATTACAGTCCAAGAGTGCCTGCAATCATATATAGCACTGTACTTCAATGCATAGTGTCAACATAAATAATACGATCAACTAGAGATAATGGAAATCTAGAACATTTTAGAAATCTACAACTTTTACAAAGTTGTAGATTTCCAAAAACCGTGTCTCTTAACCAATAATACTGAGAAGGCTACATTTGGTATCATTTGAAATAGAAATCAATTCACTATCATATATAGAATCATCTTGTAATACTTGAATTTAATGGTTTTTGAGATATGTCAAGTTAGCTGCAGTGACATCATATATTCAGATTCAAAGAATTTAACAATTTAACCTGAGGGGCAGATAGAAAAAGATAAGAGATACCAAAGAAGTGATTGAATGTTAAAGACAGATGTAAAGTGGAACACATAGCATGAAGAAAGGATAACAGATGGAGCAAAAGGTTGGATCAATAGTGCCCACTAGACAGCAAATTCAATAGGAAAAAATCAGACAAAAGACAAATATATGAATTAGAGGCACTTTCTGATAAGACATACAAAGTATGGCATAGTCACAGTTGTCATGGAAGGACTTAGGAATAGTTTGTATCCAGATATGGACTTGCAATGGTTGCTCTTTTTCTATTCAGCTTATATATATTTGCTGTTAGGAAAATTAATGAGAAAGTAGAAAAAAATTATCTTGACATGTTTTGTTCTTTAGGAATTCATCAGACTAAACTGATGTTTACATTGATTTGCATAAAAGAGAGTGGACACTGAAATCTTAAACATTTAATTAAATTTAAATTAAAAAAAAATGTGTGTTTGGAAATATAGTCTAACCAATTTGATTTAGTTTGTTTTGTTTGTTTTTAATGTTTTGATATCAAGTATCACAGATGCCCAGAAGGTGAAGTAAAACTAAAATGCTCTATCAGAAACAAGATACCTGATATTTCAAGTTGTTAACCTGAAAATTTCATCAATCCTGGATAAAGATGCAGATGTGGACAACGGATTATTAAAAAGATTTGTGGTAAATGTTGTGAACCTATCACTAGAATTAAGAAATACATCAACTGATAAAGTTGGAAAATCTCCTCTGTAGATTCTCATAAGTTGTTATTTAAAACTGTTGTATCCTTAAAGAAGGTTACAAACAGACAAAGGTGGTACTCGAGTGAAAGGAACAGCAAAACACGCACATAAATGAAAGAAAGAGAGGTTTATTGTAAAAGAGAATACACTAATGAAAGACAGGGAATCGGTTAGCAGGCTAGTAATTCCCGAAGCAAGGTTATTTACCTCACCTCTCTGTGAGGCAGGATGTGGCACAAGGCCGTTTTTAATGCGGGGTTAAAACCGAGCTTGTGGGCTCAGGCAAAAATTTCCCGTAGACCCTGTGAAAAAAGGTAGCTGTCTACCTCCCCAGACAAGACCCTGCCCTTCGGCATAGCCTCATCTGGGTTCCTCTCTATCCGAAGGCAGAGAGTTTGACCAGGTCAGCTGGAGACAAATCTCCAACTAATTGCCAAACCAAGGATATTTACTAACTGCCCCATGTGGTCAGATGTGGCATAAGGCCGAATTTAACATGGGGTATCTGACCCCGTAAGCTCAGGCAAAAATTCCCTGTAGGCCCTGTACAAAACGGGGTTGGGTAGCTGTCTACCACCCCAGACAAGACTCTGCCCTTCGGTATAGCCTCGTCTGGGTTCCTCTCTGCCCAAAGGCAGAGAGTTCAACTAGCATAGGTGGAGACAAATCTGCAACTAATTGCCGAAGCAAGTCTGCCAGCTATATCCTGTGCTCACCATATATAGCTACTGATATAGTCAGTCCACATAGACGATAGGGAGTGTGGGACATTCCATTACAACAAAAACATTATTATTGACATTACATTGTTTACTTTATCTGCATACAGAAAATCTATTCGTAGTTTAGAAAAGACATGCTGAACATCAAAAACAGCAGCAGAAACATTTCAACCAAGATACAGGAAAAGAACTTGCATTGTTGAAGCCATGTGACCAAGTATAAGTACAATTAGATGACAAAACTTAGGCACCAGCAATTGTGACTAATAACTGTGATAAACACAGATCATACTTGGTTACAACTGCAGCAGAACAAATATAGATTAATTTATTCATTTTTTATGGATTATCAACTTTTTGTAGGTTATTTAAAACTAGACCATATTCTTAGATTGTAAGAATTTTTTGGAAATAATAATGATATGCTGATACAAGTCCTACTAATTAACCCATAACTGGGGGAGAAGAGGTGGATTCATAACTTATCCAAGGGTATTTACATGTAAGTGAATATAATGAACTTAACTGGAATTAGAACTTGGTTCTCTGATTTCCAATCCTGAGCCATTATCCATTATACCACCCACACATCCAAGCTTACAGCACCTGGTATTTCCAAGCTGTCACCCATCTGGCCAGGCTTGATGTTGCTCAGCTGGGTATTGTCAAAGAATTGGTATTTCAATGTGATATGGCCATAAGCCTGACACGTATATAGAAGATGACACATTTGCTCATCAATAACAATTGGCAACCAAAGATAAACATTCATATCTGTTGAATGAGGAACCAATTGTGTCAGGCACTGTTGAGTAGACCCCTTCAAACATGTCACAATCAGAAGCTGACAAAATTGTAATGTGGTCACATCATAAACAAACCCATCAGATACAGACCAGAAATTTAATAAAGGCCAGAATAATATGAATCCTAGGAACATCAAAGTAGTCTACTCCAGTGATTATTCGCACGTCGTATCTTAGTGACATAGACTATAAAAATATTATCTCTTATTAATGAACATTATAATTCTCATATCTTGAGATAGGAGTTGTGATGTATCCATAAATACAGAGTTAATTCCTTTGTAACTATTTACAGAGACCAATCACATTTTAATAATGCATAGTATCTGCAGCTCCTTGCAATCAGAGTTAGTCACACCATGTGTTACTACAGATAAGCACTTAGTACATTTTGTTTCATCATTCATTGTTACTCACAGTTGTCTAGTATGGTACAATATTAACATGATACATATATTTTTTTAATTATTTCACCCTATGCAAGGCAGTAAATCCACTAAAACACAAGTGGTATTTTATTTTTTTTATTTCACGCCAAGCAAGGTGGGAATGCTGCTAGTATGCAATGGTTAGAGTGAAAATGAAAGAGAAGACTGAGAATGGGGAGGACGCCACTATCTCTACTTCCCACACCAGATTACAAAACTTGTAAGCACTAACACTGCTCAAACACTAAACAGCATCCATTTTGTTTCCTCATTCTCCTTTTACAGTAACATACAAGATCAATTTCTTTCACTATTTGATGGCAAAATGGGAAAGATTTCTGATGTCATGGTCAGACTCCATATCAATCCTTTCATGTACAGAAAGATGTAGAGGTAGAGATTTTTCTTTTTACTCATTTCACCCCAAGCAAGGCAGGAATGCCACTAGTTTGCAATGGGTTAGAGGAAGTGAAAGTGAAAGAAAAGACTAAGAATAGGGAGGAATGAGGAAAGGACAAAAGATGAAGTGAGGGTTCAAGAAGACAGAAGATGGCTAAGGACACTGCATTAAAATTTTTAAAGATTTATCAGGGAAGCAAGTAAATGAAAGAGAGTGGGAAGTGTGAGAAAAGAAACTGTTGGAGTAGAAGTGACAGTTGCATTTAGCTATTTCAACAGTAAAAGGGTGGGACCTAGATGCCAATCTAGTAGCATGCATAAATTTATGTATTCAGGGGACCATAGAAAAATGCTTATTAGAGCAGTTGCCATGAAAATCTTTATAGAAAAGACATAGGAAAGCCACATATCAAATTGTGAATGAATAAGAAAAAAAAAAGAATTATTATTTAGGAACAAGAACAGTAATTTAGAGGACAATAGATAAAGATTGACATTGCATTTAGATCAAAGTTGACCAGAAAGCCAGAAGAGAGTTCCACAAGTGAGAAGTGCAAGAAAAGGAAGTGTTAGCACAGAACTTACAGTTCCATCAAACCAATTTAACTGTGAATTTATAAGACCTTGAAGCCAATTTAGTACTGTGCTTAAATTCAAAAAGTCTTGGTACCATAGTGAAGAGTCCACCTGAATAATTACCATGAAGAAGGAAGCTACATTACAGAGGTAGGAAAGTAACTGAAGCCGAGATATCAGGTCAGGACCAATAATATTGCTGATTCTTTGCATTTTATCAAGAATCTCTTAAAAAAGAAAGCAGGAGTCCTGGACCATATGTGGCAGCAATATTCAACGAATGGATGAATAGAAGACTTATAAATATGCAAGATAGATTCTGAAGAGAAAAATTTGCTTGCACAAGACAAAACCAACTTTTTAAGCAGCAGACCTATATAATATAAATGCATGCTTAAGAATATTTTGAAGATTGGTAAGAAACTGATCATCAAGGCTCATGAATGAAAGCAAGCATTACTGACAGAATAGGGTTTATATATATATATATATATATATATATATATATTATGTTTACCCAATACAAGGTCCAAGAGCTACTGAGAGTAGAAGGTTACTGTGTTGAGTTATATTAGCATAGGAAGGACAAGCTTGAGGAGTATAGAGCTGAAGTACACTTAAGAAGGAACCGGAAAACCAATCCTAAACAATTTTGGTTTGTTTGTTTAATGGCATATCAACTTCTTATAGGTCATTAAATGCTGAAATTTTATTTTTTTTGTGAGCTATGGTAATTTTTTTTTTCAAAAAAATTTATTGCTGGTAACTTTTTCTAACATATTTTTATATTTTCATGTTTTGACCCCAGTTTGGGGGTTCCCTATTTCTCCATAGCTGGGACCCAAACTGGTACTACCACTGTGGGTCAAGGGGGACCCAGGAACAACAGCAATCAAGAGGTCATTCCATGCTCCTCAAAACCTGATTAAAGGACCTGTTGCCAGATTTCATTTATAGTCTTACTCAGGATCTCCTAAAGAGGAAACAAGGAATAAACCTCTGCTTCTATTCAAAAGACCTGGGAGGAGTATGAACTGGACGACAGGCAAACCTATCTAATCCTATTGACAAATGTGAATGCTTTGTCAATCACTTCCCTGACAAAGATGTGTATATACGTTTTTACTGAAATGCCTTTTTTAGAATATGATTAGTAAACATAACTTTCAAAAAACAGTTATAGATGTGTTTATTTGTTGATGTTGATTCTTTTCATATCCTTCTGAGCTTGAAACAAGTCCAATTGTCAACTCATACAGTTTGTAGAGATATTAGCCACCACTTGGGTACTCTAAAGTGCCTCAGTTTCTTAGTTACTATAATAAAATTGATAAAATGGAATAACCTGTCACCCCCATGAGTGACTACACTATAGGTAGTAACTACCTATAAGTATCTGTAAGTCAACATACTACCAAGACTAGCTGGGTTACTCAGTTTCTCAGCTCTTAGCTGTTGTTGAACTCTCTGCCTTTGGGCAGAGAGGAACCCGGATGAGGCTGTGCCGAAGGACAGAGTCTCGTCCGGGGAGGTAGGCAGACCTGCACCTGTTTATGCAGGGTTTACGGGGAATTTTTGGCTGAGCCTATGGGCTCGGATTGCCCCACATTAAATTCGGTCTTGTGCCACATCCTACTTCGTGGGGAGGTTGGTAAATATTACTAGCTGGAATCTGTTGAGTACAACTCAGACTTATGCAAGAACTATCAACCATCTAATAGTAGCACTCACTAACGGATTGACTTGCACCAACCTTGTGAATAACTGTTACCTTTATTTTTATTGTACTGTTTTTTTTACAATAAACCTTTACTTATTTTATCCACCTTGTTTTTCAAGCATATATTCCTATTAGTATGGAACATAACAAAAATAAGTAAGATATTCATTTGAAAATAAAATGTTTTTCGCAAAATAATTGGCAGGGAAAGGGTTAATACCTTTACTATAGAAATGCATAATAAATCAAATATGTCAGTGTCAACAATAAAGACAAGCATTGCTGATACGACAAAGCTGTTATATCCAATGTAAATGTATGGCAAGTATCTTGCTATAGAAATATATTGTTAATCAGAAAACATTTTATATATTCTGTTGTCATAAGCTAAGGCAAGCATTACTGATACGACAGAGCTGTTATATCCAATGTAAATGTATGGTAAGTATCTTGCTATAGAAATATATTGTTAATCAGAAAACATTTTATATATTCTGTTGACATAAGCTAAGGCAAGCATTGCTGATACGACAGAGCTGTTATATCCAATGTAAATGTATGGTAAGTATCTTGCTATAGAAATATATTGTTAATCAGAAAACATTTTATATATTCTGTTGTCATAAGCTAAGGCAAGCATTACTGATACAATAAACTTATCATGCTATCAATTTGTATTGATTTTGTATTCCATTCCAATATTTAATAGTTTTTTTTTTTTTTCCACTAGGAATCTTATGGAGTTTAATAATTGTATTGATGTTGAAATCTTGAAGCAAGTTAGACTAGACATTTCTGAAAGACATGTATCGCAACGCAGTGGTATTTAATTAAAAAAATACATGTTTCATTTTCTATTTTAAGTTCCTCTAAATGTGAAAAACGTCATAGCGGTGCCAATTAGTAGCACCAGCGTCACTGTCAGATGGGATCAACCTCAGGACAAGATGGGACCCACAAATTATTTAGTAGAAACATTGGACAATGGCATGAAGCTAAAAGGATGCAAGGCAGAAGGTATTTGTTTTTCTTTTTTCAAAAAATAGATTCCCTTTTGTGATCATAGCCATTTTCTATGTTTTCTTTTCCTAAAAGGATTCTTTAACTGAATTCAGTAGCATTTTTTTTTAGTTTTAACATACCTTACCCTCATAATTTTCACTTTCACTGCCTACCATCTCTTTCAGACATTTCCCACCTTATTCAGATACCTCGATGTGGTGTAATGGTTAACAAGCTTGTCTCATGAGAACTACTTACAACTGAGTAGTGTCTTCAAACCTCATTGGGTGCACCATACTTTAGGCCTTGTGCCACATCTAAGCTATGTTTAGAAAAATCAACAGGGCACCTTGTAGAGTAATGGTTAACAAGCTTGTCTCTCTAGAACAATTACGACTGAGTAGTAAATTCAGTCCTTTCAGCCTCGTGCCAAGTCTAATCTCTGCTTAGAGAATCACTGGAGCAACATAACATGGTGTAATGGTTAGCAACTCTTGTCTCACAAAGAACATTTACAACTGAGTAGTGAGTTTGATCCTCATTGGGTGCCCTATACTTTCAGCCTTGTGCCACATCTAAGCTACACTTCGAAAATCACCATTTCATACCTCATTCATCATGAACATTTTAACAGCAACCCTTTAACTTGAGTGGCTCTTGAGCCTTGTATTGTGTGAAATTTAATATTAAAAGAACGCTATTTCATAATCATTTACAAGGTCTTGTAGAGCAAGAATTATTCCTTGCACTGCCTCCTCTTTCTCATAGGTAAAATATTGCAAGCCTGTTGCGACTATCACTGTTTCTATGGCAAATGTTCAAATGAGCTCCATTCTTTAGTTCCCCCAGCTCAGACCCTTACAGCTAAGACAAACCATGCTATTTCCACAGAACTGAATCACCCTCATTTCCTCCATATTCCAAATATAAAAGGAAAGTTCCATTCAGGCAACTATTTTACAAGAACTGCTACTTTGCAGAACAAGCTCCCATGTGGATGCTTCCCTGGACACTACAATCTTAACCTCTTCAAGTCAAGAGTCACCCATTACCTATCCTCCTTATCCTCATAATCTTCACTCCCTACCACCTCCTTTTTTTCATTTGTGTTATGCACCTTATTCATTATAACCCTTTTAATAATAACCCTCTAACTTGAGTGTCTCTCGAGACTTGGTGAATTATTACATTAAAAAAAAATTTGCTATCTTTTGTGTCCCTTTGGGACATCCATGCTCAAGCTTTTCTCATTTTTGTTGCTCTCACCAATACTTTCTACTTTATGACCAACCCGTTTATGTTTCCTCTGCTTCTCTTGCCTTTGAGTGTTAAATTTTCCAGGCATTCTTTCCTCATCATCTCCCCAGAAAACCAGCTGTCTCTTTCTGATTGTCAGCAGCAGTTTCTTGGTAGTTTCTATTCTCCTTAAAACTTCCTTATTTGTCATGTGCTCTGTTCATTATATTCTGAGCATTTGTCAATAGAGGCAAATATCAGTTTTTTCTTCATTTGTGGTGAAAATGTCTAGTTTATGCTCCCATACGAGAAATGAAACATTATATAGCAGATCAGCACTTTTTTCTTTGTTTCTAATATTTATTTTTAAATCACTTATTATCTTTACTAATACTGATTTCTTAATAAAGTTTTATCTTTTTCTTATATTCTTTCAGACTCTTGCATCTTAGTGGCTTTGTTGCCTTGCTTGGAAAAAAATGATTAAATTTAAAAAAAAAATTTCTCCTCCCTTCAGGACATAGGTACTCACGATTGACTAGATTTTTTTTATAATATGTAAATTAGCATGAATTTTTGGGAAATATATTGGAGTGGTTTCTCATTGCCTTTTCTATAGTATGGAATTCAGAGTTTTCCTTCTCTTAGAACAGTTACTAACCAAGGCTAAAGAGTCCAGTCTACTCAGCTATTTAAACTGTTGGGATAGATGGATTCATACCTTTCTCAAGAGCATTAGTGCAAAACGAATGCAACAAATTTGCCCAGAACTTTAATTGCCGGTTCAAATTTTTGCGTCAGTACCTTTTATACTACCTCCAAATCTACAATGCGCAAATCTGCAATATACAAATGGTACTTTTAAATTATTTTCAGTACACCAGAAGCTTTTTTCTAAAAATGTCTGTTTACAAATGACATTTCTACTGGTTGTTATTATTTTCTTATGTAAAAGTCAATTTTTGTGTGTAATTGAAATTTTGATCTGTGCTTTGATATAATATTATCTATTTAATTGAAAACACCTATTTTAGCACATCTATGCAAAAGATCGTTTTGACATATGATATAATTTAAAGGATGATTCTTTGTGATCATGCCTGATGTTATGTCAATTTAGATATTTTATCCACACACACACATTATTTGAGATCTGATGAAGAAATATTCAGACAGTTGCTATAGTAACAGAGCTAGAGTACACAGTGTGAAGCTGCTTGGCACAGACTGACCTTGAACTCTGTCACACATGCACACTAAGTTCTCACTTTCATTGTTTATAACAGTGCTTGGAAGGAAAGTGTGTAGCGTGTGCTCATCTCACCACACCACAGAAGTTCCATCAGTGACCATGGTTAAGAAGCAGCAGTTTTTGGCCAGATTCACATTCACTAGGCCTGATTAGCACCATATTCCCTACATCTTGCCTCCTGCAATTTCCTCTTTCCAAAAATCAAATCCCACTTGAAAGGAAGAAGATTTCAATATGTTGAGAAAATCCAAGTGAATGTAATAAGGCAGTTTTACTCACTATCCGCAAAAGAATTAATATAAATATATAAGTTGGTCACTTAGCTGTTTCATACTAACTTCAGTATCCCAACTCCAGACTTTCATAGATGGACTCATCCGTCCACTCATCAGGGGATATCAACAATTGACTGCTTATACTTCTTGATTGTTCTTTCTTATATGGACTTTTAATTTTTAATTTTTGTATAGTGCATGTGTGCATTTGCTCTCATGCACTCATTTGTGTGTGTGTGTGTGTGTTTTATAGTGCATGTGTGCATTTGCTCTCATGCACTCAATTGTGTGTGTGTGTGTGTGTTTTATAGTGCATGTGTGCATTTGCTCTCATGCACTCAATTGTGTGTGTGTGTGTTTTATAGTGCATGTGTGCATTTGCTCTCATGCACTCATTTGTGTGTGTGTGTGTGTGTTTTATAGTGCATGTGTGCATTTGCTCTCATGCACTCAATTGTGTGTGTGTGTGTGTGTTTTATAGTGCATGTGTGCATTTGCTCTCATGCACTCATTTGTGTGTGTGTGTGTGTGTGTGTGTTTTATAGTGCATGTGTGCATTTTCTCTCATGCACTCAATTGTGTGTGTGTGTGTGTGTGTTTTATAGTGCATGTGTGCATTTGCTCTCATGCACTCAATTGTGTGTGTGTGTGTGTGTGTGTTTTATAGTGCATGTGTGCATTTGCTCTCATGCACTCAATTGTGTGTGTGTGTGTGTTTTATAGTGCATGTGTGCATTTGCTCTCATGCACTCATTTGTGTGTGTGTTTTATAGTGCATGTGTGCATTTGCTCTCATGCACTCATTTGTGTGTGTGTGTGTTTTATAGTGCATGTGTGCATTTGCTCTCATGCACTCAATTGTGTGTGTGTGTGTGTTTTATAGTGCATGTGTGCATTTGCTCTCATGCACTCAATTGTGTGTGTGTGTGTGTGTTTTATAGTGCATGTGTGCATTTGCTCTCATGCACTCAATTGTGTGTGTGTGTGTGTGTTTTATAGTGCATGTGTGCATTTGCTCTCATGCACTCAATTGTGTGTGTGTGTGTGTTTTATAGTTCATGTGTGCATTTGCTCTCATGCACTCAATTGTGTGTGTGTGTGTGTGTGTTTTATAGTGCATGTGTGCATTTGCTTACATGCACTCATTTGTGTGTGTGTGTTTTATAGTGCATGTGTGCATTTGATCTCATGCACTCATTTGTGTGTGTGTGTGTGTTTTATAGTGCATGTGTGCATTTGCTCTCATGTACTCAATTGTGTGTGTGTGTGTTTTATAGTGCATGTGTGCATTTGCTCTCATGCACTCATTTGTGTGTGTGTGTGTGTGTTTTATAGTGCATGTGTGCATTTGCTCTCATGCACTCAATTGTGTGTGTGTGTGTGTGTTTTATAGTGCATGTGTGCATTTGCTCTCATGCACTCAATTGTGTGTGTGTGTGTGTGTTTTATAGTGCATGTGTGCATTTGCTCTCATGCACTCAATTGTGTGTGTGTGTGTGTGTTTTATAGTGCATGTGTGCATTTGCTCTCATGCAATCAATTGTGTGTGTGTGTGTGTGTTTTATAGTGCATGTGTGCATTTGCTCTCATGCACTCATTTGTGTGTGTGTGTGTGTTTTATAGTTCATGTGTGCATTTGCTCTCATGCACTCAATTGTGTGTGTGTGTGTGTGTGTGTGTTTTATAGTGCATGTGTGCATTTGCTTACATGCACTCATTTGTGTGTGTGTGTGTGTTTTATAGTGCATGTGTGCATTTGATCTCATGCACTCATTTGTGTGTGTGTGTGTGTGTTTTATAGTGCATGTGTGCATTTGCTCTCATGTATTCAATTGTGTGTGTGTGTGTTTTATAGTGCATGTGTGCATTTGCTCTCATGCACTCATTTGTGTGTGTGTGTGTGTGTTTTATAGTGCATGTGTGCATTTGCTCATGCACTCAATTGTGTGTGTGTGTTTTATAGTGCATGTGTGCATTTGCTCTCATGCACTCATTTGTGTGTGTGTGTGTGTTTTATAGTGCATGTGTGCATTTGCTCTCATGCACTCATTTGTGTGTATGTGTAAAATTTTAATTTTTTTTTTTTAACTTTACACTTACTGCTTAATTTATTCTTTTTTCACTTTTTTCTCTTTTCTTTTATTTGTTGCTATTTGATTTCAAGTTTTCTACATATTTTGAGTGGGTCTAGTTTTTTCTTGAGTCATTGTATTTGTTTCTTTCTTTTTTTTTTCATAATTAACTTTAATTCTCAAATAATAATGTTTATTACTTACATTATTCAGACCGTTATCCTTCCTTGCCATATTCATAACATTTCGGTTGTTGTATGCTTTGGCCTTCTTCAGGTGATTGGAATTTCGAACCGAACCCATTATTTTGTCCACCGAGGTAGACTGTTCTAATTCCACATGCCATGCCTCTTCTGGATGTCTGGATCCAGTGACTAGACCCAAAGAGTTGTGCATTCAATACCAGGCCACAGCAGCAGTCAACCAAACTTGGAGAGTTGAGTTAAAGGGAAATAAGTGAGACATCCGGAAGAGACATGGCACGTGGAACCAGAACAATCTACCCTAGTGGATGAAATAAAGGGTTTGGTTCAAAGAGAAGGCAGCTAGATTGTACAATGTCTGAAACTGTGTGAATATGGCAATGAAGGTGAGGATAACGGTCTGAATAATGTAAATAATGTAATAATCTACCTCATCTCAGAGATATAGACAAATAATGTTTATAGTAATAAGAAATAATATTGGATAAAAAATCCATTCAAAAAATTAGTGCTATTTATATTTTGGGTGTGAAACTGACGGTAGTAAATATAGATTCGTAGAAGTCTCGATGAAAAATATACATTCCTTGAACAGGTAGATCAAACCTTGCTCTATCAATGTGGCCTCTGTGGTTGAATTGGTAAAGGCATATTCCAGCTATAGAACAGGTTTTCTTAATGAAAATGTGGATGCAGTTTCGATACCTGTCAGAGGCACAATCTTACTTTAGTAAGACTTCTCAATCTAGGCTGGTTGTTTTTAATTTCACTGTTTAAGAAAATTATAAAAAAAAAATGATACCAACTCAAATGTATACCCACTAAAAATAATGTTTATAATATATATATATATATATATATATATATATATACACACACAGCTTTGTGAAACAAGAGGATGTTTCTCTAATCACAACTCTTAACCGCTTCAAGTTTATTTATCCTACATATCCTCAAAAATCTACATACTCTATCTACAATTCTGAGGTTCGGAAAATAGCTTTCACCCCTAGGCAAATACATTTATAAAACAGTGACGATGAATTCACTTTATGGTGTGAGATTACCTCACCTTTTCTGCCACAGAACTTCTAACAGCTATGAGGTAACCTAGTATAAAAGGGAAATCATCTCATCCTTACTCCTATGGTATCCTTCTGGGAGTGTCTTCTCACAAAAATTGACTTTCCCCAGACACCATGGCTTGGGACTCAGGGTTGAACATTGGGAATCTGGGGACAGCAATGCAGGACTGAACAGTGTAGAAAGGGATTGTCAACCACAGGGTGGTCAAAGGATGATGATAATGATAAAAGAAAAGAGCAAAAAATCCTTTCTTGCTTTATCCACAAGAGGATGTAATGACAAGACACGTCTCATTCTCTCTCCAGAGGACATCTTTGACCTTGGCACACCACATGTTACATACAACATAATTTGGAGATGTCTGCTTTTGAAGCTTTTTTTAAAGAAAGAAAATCAATTTTTGTCTGATCTGTTACATTTAATAAGAGATATCTATTTCTGGACAATTTCCTTACAGATGAAGAGGAAACTTTTAGCAATAGAAATGTTGCTCTACAGAAGGATAATGAAAATAACATAGATGGAGCATATGAGCAAGAAGGAAGTTTTAAGGAAAATGAAAAAAAATATGATACTTTCCAATAGAATCAGATAGAGGCAGAGGAAATTTCTAGAAAATTTAATGAGGAAAGAAGGGTTACAAAATTTGACATACACAAGACATAGTGAAAGCAAGAGGGGCCAAGCAGAAATAGTGAGTAACCTACCTAACGAGCTTGTGTAAATAGGTAGCAGAACAGTAACTGGGAAGGATAGTGAAAAGACAAGCATTGCTAAGAGCTACAAAGGATAGGAAGTTGTGGAGAGCTGTGATCACACCTGTTCTGAAGGGACATGTTACATAAATGAAAAGAGATTTCTGTTTTGTTTTCTATATATATTTATTTTTTTCATTTTGATGCTTTCTCTCGTTATTTTATCTCTAATTTCTGGTTATCTGTAATTTTCATTTCTGGATTTTTAATTCTGAATCATATTTTCTTCAATCAGGATTTCAATCAACTAATTGTACAGTGACAGGATTGGAGGAATACTGGTTATATTCCTTTACTGTGACTGCTTGGACATCTGTTGGACAGAGTAAATCCATGGAAAGTCTAGAAGTCCGTACACATGAATCAAGTAAGTATTTCTTTCAGAGATAATCAAATGAAGACCTCTGTATCTGATCACAATATGCTTCTCAAGGTTTTACTTTCTTTCCGTGAAAATGGATTAGTTTAGCTTTTATTGAATATGTCAAAAGAATGCATCAACCAATACTTAACAGCCAATAATATTCTTGTGGGCAAGTTGGACAATTTGCATAGCTGTGTAAATACAACTAGTTCTGAACATTTGCTACAAAACCAGCTATGTGCACAGTCTTACAACCAGGACATGTTCTTAAAATTGAGGAAGGTTAATAGTTAATTTAATTTTGAAGGTATTAGAATCTGTTTATATTAAGACCTACCAGTCATCTATTTGAAAGCAGAAGGATTGGTTGGTAGGCTTAAAGATAATTAGCCTGTAAGCATTATATTTTATTTCTATATAACATTTGGTCTTTGGTATTCATTTTTGGTCGCTCTGCACATTTTTAAATCTCGCTCTGATAAGAGAGAATTCATAAAATGGTTTAGTTATTTTTTGTTTTTTTTATATGAACACTTTACAGTAATATTATTTTTTGTTACAACTGTCTTTTTTTAATTAATTTTTCAGCATATTTTAACGTCCATTTTTACTGCTTTCATAATGTTTTTAGACTCTTACCAGTCAGTTAAATACCATTCATGATACATGTTTGGACGGTCATGTCTCTTGATTCATTACTAAGCAAAAATTTCCCCACAGTAGTTTGCTGTTTCTTTCTACAGTAGACTGGTTGCCAACCAAGGCTATAGGATCAAGTCTGTCCTGTTATTCAAACCATAGCTGGAGGGGAGAAGGATATTTGTGCATAAGTGAATGTAAAAAAACCCGACTGGAATTTAAACTTATACTGCAGAGAAAATATTTTTCAAGTATTTCTGATTATATTTGAAATTTATAGAAAACTAGCTATGGTACCTGATATTGGATGCGCCAAGTTATTTTTCTTTGTACTTCTGCAGGTGGTAGTCATTTATTTGAGAGACACATGCGATCAAATAGTATTAGCAAAATTTTCATAATTAAAGCACTATGATAATTTTAAACATTTCAGTTCTTGTTTATTTTATAGGCTATAAATATAATCTGTAAGATGTTATATACCATACCTATGAACACTAATGGGTATGACCCGATCTTCATAAATGTACTGGAAACTATTGTAAATGCAGATAATATGCTAAGTAGTCCACCACTAGCAGTGGTTTACCTACTTCATGCCACTGGTGAGTATAGTATTTTGTTGATGTTATAAAGATTACCATTTCATTTCCAAACTTCATTTTGGTTATTCCTCATTCGGTAACCCTTTCTAGGTTATAACTTGATTTCTAAGATTTTTCAAATATTAAAATATCAACAACTCTTATATCCATTTATATTATTTCTTTCTTCTAAGTTGTGATCTAAATGCTCAGACTTTATCACTCTCAGGTCAGAAAATGACTTTATTTGAATGAATAAGCAATTTTATTGCTGACCTCAAGAAAATTATTGCATATTTCTAAAGGTCACAAAAAGAACAGGTTGCAACTGAGTAACAAATTTTTTTTTTAATTTGATTTTTTAAAGTTGAATAAGTAAATCAGTTTTATTCACTAAACAAGGACTACTTTAGCAGATTGAAAGAAGCCACAATGTGGTGATGACAAATCGTTGGCCAACCTTTTCAGAAATGTCATCTCTGTTTCCCTCTTACTTCCTCCAAGAAATGATGATACAACTACTTTATGCCCCTGAAATAAAGTGAGGAAAAGAAATCAGAGAAAACTGTCTATCATTCAGTCTGTGATGCAGCGATGGGGACTGGAGAATTGCCAATAGGTTGCAAGAAGTCAGAAATGACACACTGTTATGGTCCAAGGTTAAGACCAAGGAAGAACAATACAAACACAAGAGTAGAAATAACAAAGATATATTACACAAAATAATAATACAAGATGTTGAAGGTGTTAGTATGACTGTCAGTCTGGTTTGGAGTGAACTACTATTGGCTCGACTCAATTCCGTCTCGACCCTCTCTCTTGAGAGGCGCAGTATTCATAGTGTCAGGAAGAGTTCACTCTGTCGTTATAGGTAAGGTCCCATAACACACACAATGCAACACAACCACATATACAAACAGACAAACAACAAAAATTTAAGTTTCAAAATTTTGAGCAGACGCATCAAATTTTGAGCTTTATGTATCAGATGGAATTAAAATTATTATCCAGAACAAAAATTGAACCATTTACACTTGTAATCTTATCAAGTTTTGCTGTTATACCTACATTTCTCTAAGTCAAATTTCATTATTCCAAATGTTTTTCAATAACTGGCATTCGAAAATGTGATTTTATTTTACACATGATTGAAACTTAAGATATAGATGCATATTCTAAAAGGCGGCATTTTATTGAGTCTTTTTATAGGATTCATGAGTGGATTATGAATTCTAAATATTTTTATATTAAAATGAAAATGGAAATAAATTAGATGATCTTTTATTTCTGAAAAGGAAAACCACTTTACAAACAGCAAAAAAGATAAGAGTCATTTATGAATATGGTGCCATAGCTGAGAATGCTGTTCATAAGAGGCTCATACATTTCAGAGATGGAAAATTTGATCAGAAAGACTGAGAATGTTATGAAAGACCTACAGTCATTGAAATTGAAATGATGATTAAAAATAATTCAGGTCACATGACATTGGACATCAAAGAGATAGTCCCAATAACTCATATGAACATTGTAAAGCATTTGAAAACACATAGATGCTTGCATGATTCAAAATTTAAGTGAAAAAAATGAATAGACTAAATTTCCATCTGCAGTTCTCTGCCTGAACATAATAAAAGTGACCATTTATTTTTAAAAGAAAGATGACATATGATGAAAAATAGATTGTTTACAACAATGTGGAGTAAGAAAGTTATGGAGGAAAATGAAATGAGCCAATATAAGTCTTGTTCCCAATTATAAGCAGTAATCGATAAAAAGAATTAGCTCTGGTAAAAACATGCAATGATAACAGTAAAAATTGCAATATGAGAACTGGTAAAAAATGGTTGCTGAAGACATTAGGTTTATAATACCCAGAAATTCATACACAGATATCCTCAAGTGGATAAAGGCGTTAGTTAGATCCAGTGACAGGACCCAAAGAGTTTCAGTTCAATACCCGGTTAAGGCAATGGAGAACTTTCAGAGGGAAATTAACAGGAGATAACTGATAACTGACATCCATTAAACATGGCATGTGGAACTAGAACAGTCTACCCCAGTGAGCAAAAAAAAGGGTTCATTTCGACATTCCAACCACCTGAAGAAGGCCGGAGTGTACAATGACCGAAATGTTGTAATAAATATGGCAACAAAGATGAGGACAATAGTCCGAATAATATAAATAATGTACATAATATCTCATCTCAGAAATATAGACAGATACTGAAAAGAATTAGCTAATAAGAAGGGTATCATCTCTTATTAGGATGACATTAGATCCCACTTCTTTATGCAGACCCAGCAGAAATTGGTACAGTTCTACTACACCCACCAGTTTAATCTAACCCTGAGCCTTTGAGTTACCACCTATTTTGATCCCTACAAAATTATCTTAATGGAAAAAATTTGGAAAATTTCTGGAAACCTGTAAAATGCAATTAATCCAATTCATCACTCGGAAAGATATTTAGTTCTGGCAGGACGGAATCAGGAAGCTGCTTCAAAAGAAAAAATGTGGAACAAACTTGGTACATATGTGGTTGAGTAAATTCATGAAAAAGTATCAAAATATTGTCTTTGAAATTCACTTAACAATGATATACATCCAGCCAGTTATTATTCATTCTTAAACATTTTCTCTTGCTTAAAGTAAATACTATGATGAAAATGGTATTGCTTCTTCTTATACAGTATAAAAAAACAACTTGAATGCCATTTTCCTACAATACTTAAGTAAAACAGTAGCAAATTATTGTCAGCTTAATTTTTTATTCATTTAAAAGAAATATTTTTTGTTATCAGTATCACCCCATGCAAGGCAGTAAACCCACTAAAACACAAAGTGTTACAGGGTGTGGGAGAATTAGGAACAGAAATATTAATAATGAGTGAAAAGAGGAAAGTAATCAGCAGGACAGTAGACAGTGATTGACATTGCATTTAAATTTTTGCAATTGGCTGGAAAGTATGGAACCAGATGGAAGTTCCACAAGCAAGAAGTGTGAGAAAAGAAACTGTTAACATCTAGTCAGCTCAACTGTAAATTGATGAGATCTGACTCCAGTCTAGTACTGTGCTTAAATTAAAAAAGTCTAGGTACCATAATGAAAAGCTCATGTGAAAAATTAACATGAAAGTATTTATGGAAAAGACAAAGAACCAACCTTATGGTGGTGGGAAAGTCACTGAAGCTGAGCTGCTAAGGCTAGACCAGTAATATTGCAAATTTCTTTTTGATTTTATGAAGGAGCTCTAGGTAACTAGCAGTGCATTGGACCATGGACCATATGTGACAGCAACATTCAAAGCCTGAGTGAATGGTAGATTTATATATATTTAAGATAGATTCTGGAGAGAAAAATTGTCTCACATGACACATTGAATCAACTTTCTTAGCAGCTGACCTAGAAATGGATTCAATAGTCTTTCCACTTCATGTCATTTGAGGACATTTAGCATCAGCCATGCTGATGGAAAGCAGAGAGGGGTCTTTCAAATGATTAATGAATAGAAGTTTAGCTTTGGAGTCAATGAAATTAACAAGCAAACTTTTGCTCCAGTTAACAACGGGCGATTTGGACCTTATTGGACTGATCAGCCTTACAATTTGGAGCTTATTGGACTGATCAGCCTTACAATTTGGACCTTATTGAACTGATCAGACTTACTATCGAGGCAGGATTAATTGAATTAAATTTCCTTTAGCCATCTGAGGTTTGGATTCTTTTTTATTTTAGTATGTTGTGAGTATTATACTTTTCTCAGCTAAAGCTTTAAAAGGTAACTCTCTAAACTACATTCAAACAAAAATACATGGTCATGCTGCCTGAAAGTAAAAGTGATGTTACTATCTGCCACTCACATTAAGGCTAGTTGTCGTAGAAAGCAGATTTGGAGAGATAGGCAAATTATGCAAGAAGCAGTAAATAAGAGAAAACTCTTCATTGTGAGTTATAAAAAACAAATAATAAGAAAGAAATGCACAAGAGGGTCGTTGGTGTATAAAATGTTTGTACAATTGTAAGAATCTTTTTGTGTAACAATGAAACATGTCCTGATTGTGACAGCTGAATTTTGGGAGACATTAACACAACATCTTTCTACAGTGATAAGTCATTGAAAAAGAGGCCAAGCCACATGACCAATGTCCAGAGACAGAAAAAAAAAAGAGGAAGAAAGGGGTTGCTGTTCCTTTTTATATACTCCTACAAGTGATTCTCATTGGCTCTGCAGTAGCCTACATAAGGTTTATTTTTGGCCATATGTGATATGTAGATTTTCATTTCTACTAAAATCTATAAAGCATGATATTAATTTTGTCCTTTCTGTTTAAGAAATGTAATTTGTTTTGTAAAAGTTACTAAGCTGATGATAACTGTTTTGGTTAAGTAGAAAATAAAAAAAAATATTGACTGTTGCTTGTTTACTAATTGGGTAATAAATCACTACCGCTTTCTTAAGCTTGTCCAGTTATTAGTGCTGCAAACATTTTTAAACAAATATTATGTAACAAAAGTAGTAGTAGTAGTAGTATTTATGATTTTATCATTGTTATT